>JAYEPQ010000003.1:8125000-8295000 GCA_036321105.1 Dracaena cambodiana
AAGAAGGTCGGTGTCAGATTTCATGTATCCGTGTACATAGTTTAGGATCCAGATTTAGATGCAACCGATGACATTCTGCGTCGGCCAAGAAGATCGATGTCAGGTTCAACGCACCCATGGATGGATATGGGCAATGCACTGTATGTATTGGTAATTTTGACAAGAAAAGAAAAATTCAAGGTTTGAAAATTACTGCAGTGTTTTGATATTGAGAGCAACGTATGAAAGGAAGAAAACATGACATTTTTTTTACTTCAGGAAATATTACAATTTAAACTTGAAGAAAATAACTAACCACTAACAATATGGTCCTACAAATAAGCCATGATCAACAATACTAAAACAAACAGCCTAACTGCTTCCTAAAGACTAGGACAACGATTTAACAAATTAGAAAAACATAATAAAATAAAACATATGAACTGCATGTGGACATGTTTCAGTCCTGAAGCATTTTCCTAACACTCCTCTTTGCTTTAGGAGCTGCAAACACCAACTTTCTGCCTTAGAAACTTGAACCTGCTGACTGGAAGTGGCTTTGTAAACAAATCTGTCAGCTGATCTTCAGACTTGCAGTAAACCAGAGTCACAAATTCTTCTTTTTGCACTTCTCTTAGGAAAAACAACTTGATGTTGAAATGCTTAGTTTTCCCATGAAACACAGGATTATGGGAAATGGCAATGGCAGCTTGGTTGTCAACAAAAATCGCAATGCTTTCTTTTTGCTCCAGATTGAGATCCATTAAAATCTTCTTCAGCCACAAAGCTTGATTAATAGTAGCTGTTGCAGCAACAAATTCTGCTTCAGCAGTGGATTGAGCCACGGTTTCTTGCTTCTTCGAGCTCCATGAGAAAACACTAGAATCTAAGAATAAAACAGTAGCATGAAGTACTTCTCATATCATCAATGGAACCTTCCCAGCCACTGTCAGAGAAACCAACTAGCTTGAACTCCTTGCTTCTTGTGAATTTAACACCAAAATCACTTGTGCCTTTGACATATCGAATCACTCTCTTGGTAGCCTTGAGATGCAATTCACTTGCACAGTGCATAAACTTGGAAAAAATACTTACAACATTTAAAATGTCAGGTCGTGTTACTGTAAGATACATCAAACAATCAATCAAACTTTTAAAGTATCCCTCATCAACTTTATCAGCACCATCTTCCTTACACAGCTTCTCTTTTTGATTCATAGGAGTGCTTACTTTCTTGCATTCTTCAAGCTCAAACTTATTCAAAATCTCCTTGGCATACTTCTTCTGGCAGATAAAGATTTCATACTCAGCCTACTTAATTTCTATTCCAAGAAAGAAGGTCATCAACCCGAGATCTGTCATCTCAAAAAACTTCATCATTTCTTGTTTGAACTCCTCAACCAGCCATGCATCATTTTCTGTCACTAAAAGATAATCAACATAAAGAGAAACTATCAAAACGTCATTTCTCTGACGTTTAACATAAAGAGTGGCCTCAGACAAGCTTTTTTTAAAGCCTAAGCTCAACAAATGGTCATCTATCCTGCTGTACCAAGCTCTTGGAGCTTGTTTCAACCCTTAAAGAGCCTTCTTAAGAAGAAACACCTTGTCCTCTTCTCCTTTCTTCACAAAACCTTCAGGCTGTTCAACATAAATTTCTTCCTGCAAAATACCGTTTAAAAATACTGATTTACATCAAGCTGATACACTCTCCAAATCATTTGAGCAGCTACAGCAAGCAAAAGCCTTATGGTGTCCAAACGAGCAACTGGTGCAAAGGTATCCGAGTAGTCCACGCCAAAAACTTGAGCATAGCCTTTCACCACGAGTCTTGCCTTGTGTTTGTTGATAGAACCATCAGCATTTAGCTTCGTTCTATACACCCACTTGACTCCAATCACCTTTCTGTCTTGAGGCATTTCCACTAGAATCCAGGTCTTGTTTTTCTCTATCATGAATAGCTCCTCCTTCATTGCAGCTATCCACCTTTGATCCTTTTTTGCTTCTTCATAATCTACTGGTTCACGCACAGCAACGTTGCACCTTTCATAAATGTCAGAGAGCAGCCTAGTTCCTCTCACGGGGACATCATCCACTGTTTCATTCTGCCAGTCTTCTTCTTCAGTACTTGAACCAGGAAACTTGAGTTTCAACTCTATCATGGTCTAACCCTTCTTCTCTGCATCATCCTAGTTCCACTCTTCATCCTCCACGAAGTGAACATCCCTGCTAACAACAATATTTCCAGTTTGTGGCTGAAAAATTTTATAGGCCTTGCTGACAGTGCTATAGCCTATAAAAATGCCTGGTAATGCTCTTCTATCTAACTTGTCACGTTTGCTCTATGGAACATGAGTGAAATACAAACAATCAAATATTTTAAGAAACTTGGTGATGGTTTGTAACCATACCAGGCTTCAAATGGTGTTTGATTTTTTTACTGCCTTAGTTGGGAGCCTGTTTTGAAGGAATACAGTCGTATTTGCTACCTCTGCCGAAAACTTCTTTGGAAAATTCTTCTCATGCAGCATGCATCTTGACATTTCCATGATATACCTATTTCTCCTCTCACTAACTCCAATTTTTTTGTGGAGTGTGGGGGCTGTAAGCTGATTTTCAATGCCTGCATCTTCACAAAACTGGTTGAATTTTGCCGAAATGTACTCCTTCCCATTGTCTGATCTCACAATCTGAATTTTGCAACCACTTTCATTCTCAACTCTTGCCTTGAACTTCCAAAAGACTTGAGCTACTTCTGATTTAAACTTCAAGAAAAAATCCAGCACATTCTGGTGAAATCATCAATGAAGGCAATATAATAAAGACTACCTTTTAGAGAAGGTGTTCTTTGAGGGTTTGAGACATCCGTGTGAATCAATTGCAGCTTCCTTGATGCTCTGCCAGTTGCCTTGGAAAATGACTTTCTATTGAGCTTGCCGAATTGACATGCCTTGCACCTTGGAATCTGATCTTCAAATTCTGGAAGATCTTTTGCCATAATCTTGGGCTTCATTTGCAGCAGCCCTTGGTGGTGATAATGCCCGAGCCTTTTGTGCCAAACTTCTGTGATACTCTCCTTGATTGAGAAGGTTGCTTGCTCCTCCTCCAATAGATTTAGAGCAAAACTTTTGCCCTTCATTCTAACTTTAAAAATATCTTGATTGGTTGCATCTCTAATTAGACAATATTTGTCTTCAAAAGTAACTTTAAAACCTTTCACAATCAATTGACCAACACTCAACAGATTTTGTTGAATTTCGGGTACAAAAAGAACATCATGAATAAGCTTTGTACCTGAGCAGCTTGCTATTGCAATAGTCCCCTTTCCCTCTACAGAGATATAATCACTATTCCCAATTCTGGCTTTGGTGATATTGGTTGGCCTTAAATCTCTGAAAAGCTCCTTGTCATTGGTCATGTGATTGGTGCAGCCACTGTCAATCAGCCAGCTCTCACTTGCTTCACTGCCTGCAAAATACGTAGCCACAAAGAGTCGATCCTCCTCCTCTTGATCAGCAATCTGCGCTTCTTCACCTTGCTGTTGATTTTTGTTTTTGCATATGACAGCTTCATGTCCGATCTGGTTGCATTTGCTGCATTTTGCATCAGGTCTCCTCCAACATTTGAAAGGGGGGTGACCTTTTTTGTCACAATGATGACATGGAGGATAATATTTTTTTACTCCAACTTTTTTGTTTCCAGCTTTACTTTTGTTGCTCGTTGCAGTACTCTCACCACTTGTTGCTTGAATCTTCTTGTTCTTCTTCCTATCATCTTGATGCTTGACTAGTAAGGCTCCTTCAACAGCCCCTTCCTGTCTCATTACACGTTTTTGCTCTTGTGCTTGCAAGGCACTTAAGAGCTCTGCAAGAGTAATTTTGGACAAATCCTTAGTATTTTCTAAGGTTGTAATTGTAGCCTCAAATCTTTCAGGCACTGTTACAAGGATTTTTTCAACAATCCTTGAATCTTCCAAAGAAGAACCCAATATTCTAACACGATTTGCTATGCTGAGTAGTCGGTCAGAATACTCCTTTATGGTTTCTGTCTCCTTCATCTTTTGCAGCTCAAAATCACGAACTAGGTTCAGCACCTGCATCCCTCGAATTCTTTCATGTCCTTCATACTCAGTCATGAGATAATCCCATATTTCTTGTGCTGACTTCAAAGACCTGATACGAGTGAAGATGGTAGATGAGACTGCAGCAAACAAGCAGGCCTTTGCCTTTGGTCTCTTTGTCTTCTTCTCCTTATGTGCTTTGATCTGAGCCAAGGTTGGATTGGTAGGAAGTGCAGGGATTTCATAATCTTCTTCCACTGCTTCCCAAAGATCTAAAGCTTCCAAGTATGTCTCCATACGTACTGCCCAAATCTGGTAGTTGTTCCCATCGAACACCGGTGGAGCAATTGAGGAGAGACCAGCTTCGGCTTCCATGACTCGTCAAATTCAAACACAGGTCCCTTAAGAATAAGGCTCTGATACTAATTGTTGGTAATTTTGACAGGAAAAGAAAAATTCAAAGTTTGAAAAATTACTGCAGTGCTTTGATATTGAGAGCAACGTATGAAAGGAAGAAAACAGGATATTTTTTTTACTTCAGGAAATATTATAATTTAAACTTGAAGAAAATAACTAACCACTAATAATATGGTCCTACAAATAAGCCATGATCAACAACACTAAAACAAACAGCATAACTGTTTCCTAAAAACTAGGACAACGATTTAACAAATTAGAAAAATATAATAAAATAAAACACATGAACTGCATGTGGACATGTTTCAGTCCTGAAGCATTTTCCTAACAGCATGTATTTGGGTAGGTCAATATGATCATGCATGACATGAAGAGAACTATCAAAGACCCACCTTGCCCACGCTCATGCCCATGCAGCCAGCCATGCTTGCTCAAAATTAGAAAATGGTCCATCATCTCCTGTGCAAGTAGATGCACGGAAATGTGGTCTGGGGGCATAAATCCAAAGAAAATATATAAAGCAACTCGATCGGCTACTGAACAAAGCCACCATGGGGCCTTCATGTACCCTACATGAGCATCAAATCCACGATTAACACGCATTGAAGATGTCATGAGATAAGATTTGAACATCTCTGCTCTTCATTTTACTTTCTTTTTTTCTTTTAAAAAAATATCAGATAATTTTAATATCCTGATCTAATGTGAACTTTCAAGCAATTTACGTAGCCGACTAGTGCACCCAAAAAAAAAAAAGCAATTTAAGTAGCCGACTAAAAATTGAAAGCACTCTCTTAGCACAAGAGCTCAGAATATGCAAGTAAAGTGCGGATACATTTTGTGAACTATGAACGTGCTAGCTAAAACTGAATATCATCAATAGACACGATACCCATACAAGCAGTATGCTCATGAAATATTTTGGGTGACAGTCCCTTAATAAGCGGATCCGCAATCATGGAATTTGTTTTTATGTGCTCTATAGACAACTGTCCACTCTGAACTCTTTCTTTCACAATCAGGAACTTGATGTCTATATACTTCAATTTCGTCGAGCTCTTGTTGTTATTGGAATATAAAACTGCTGACTTATTGTCACAAAATAACTCGAGTGGCATATCAATAGAGTCCACTATGTGCAGCCCCGTGACAAAATTTTGCAGCCATATCCCGTGATTGGATGCATCGTAGCACGCTATAAACTCAGTTGCCATAATAGAAGAGGCTATAAGAGAATTTTTAGCACTCTTCCAAGAGACAGCTCCTTCAGCTAGAAAATAAATGTAACCCGATGTGGATTTCATACTTTCTTGGCATCCAGCAAAATCAGAGTCAGTATACCCAATGATCTCAATCTGATCTGACCTCTGATACGTGAGTATGTAATCCTTTATTCTCTGTAAGTACCGCAAAACCTTTTTGGCTGCTTTCAATGGTCTGCTCCTGATTGCTTAAATACCTACCCAACATTCCTGTAACGTACGCGATATCTGGACGCGTACAAACCTGAAAATGCTTAGTTAGAAATCTCTTGCTTTCGTGCAATATGCCTATATCGTTACTGGCAAGCAAAATGTTATCAACATATAATACTTAGAAAATATGTTTACTCTCACAGAACTTATGGTATACACAGTTATCGACCAAGTTTACCTCAAAACCGAATGAGATGATCACTTGATGAAACTGGAAATACCATTGTCGAGATGCTTGCTTGAGCCCATAGATGAATTTCTTAAGTTTGCAAACCATACGCTTTGAGTCTCCCGACACAAAGTTTTCTGGCTGGACCATATATATCGTCTCATCAATATCATCATTGAGAAATGCTGTTTTGACATCCATCTGATATAACTCAAGATTGAAATGCGCCACCAATGCCATTAAAATCCTGAAAGAGTCCTCTGATAAAATCGGAGAAAATGTCTCTTTATAATCGATACCTTCTTTCTGCGTAAAGCCCTTTGCGATAAGACAAGTTTTATACCTTTCCACATTGCCTTTCGAATCTCTTTTGGTCTTAATTATTCATTTGCAACCAATAGGTTTCGCTCCTTCTGGCAATGGGATAAAATCCCACACGTCATTGCCCTTCATAGACTTTATCTCCTCATTCATAGCATCTATCCACTTTTGAGAATTAGAACTTTCGATGGCTTGACGAAAGTTGATCGGGTCATCTTCCATCAGTCCAACGTCTACCTCATGTTCTAAGAGAAATACAATGTAATCATCTGGCAATGCACTACTCCTCTCTCGAATGGATCTCCTTAATGGCACATGTTCCTGAAGTGCCAGAGTTTGTTCTTCTGGAACAATCTCTTAAACGGGAGGTTGTTCGACATTGTCTTGATCTATTGTGTCTTGAAGAAGATCAGGAATGGAATCCTGATCAATGCCAATAACACCTGTGGGAATATCAACATATTCCCCGTCAAAAATAAAGTCCATGTCTGTATCTCCTCCCTCAAACTCGACATCCTCAAAGGACCGGGCATTTCCCATCTCGAAAATTGATCTAGTCGTGGGATCATAAAACTTGTACCCCCTGGATCTTTCAGAGTATCCAACGAAGTAGCAACTAACCGTTCTTGAGTCCAGTTTCCTTTCATTTGGCTTATAAAGCCTTACCTTAGCTGGACATTCCCAAACGTGTAAGTGCTTAAGACTAGGTTTCTTGCATGTTTATAACTCATAAGGGCCTTTGGCAGTCGCTTTAGTTGGAACTCTTTTAAGGATATATACTGCAGTCTTAAATGCTTCTCTCCAGAGTGATTTAGGCAAGATAGAATGACTAATCATACTCCTCACCATGTCCTTGAGCATTCTGTTTTGTCTTTCAGCAACACCATTTATAGTGGGTGAATCCGGCATAGTGTACTGTGGAACGACACCGCATTCCTCTAGGAATTTAGCAAAAGGTCCTAGACGTTGTTCACCTGAACCATTATATCTGCCATAGTATTCACCACCACGGTCAGACCTGACGCTTTTGATCCTTTTGCTGAGTTGGTTCTCAACTTCAATCCTATAATTTTTGAACACTTCCAACGATTGTACATTTTCATGAATGAGATATAGATAGCTACATCTAGAGAAATCGTCTATATACGAGATAAAGTATTGTTGACCATTCCAACCAACAGTATAAAATGGCCCACAAATATATGTATGAATAAGTTCTAATACGACCAGAGTCCTGTTGGTTTCAAATCTCCTTTTATTGGTTTGTTTTTCCTTTATGCAGTTAACACAAGCATCAAAGTCTGTGAAATCTAAGGGATCATGAATTTCGTCTGACACAAGTCTCTCAATTCTCCGTCTTGAAATGTGACATAATCTCTTGTGCCATAACGCAGCAGAATTCTCATTGGTTAATTTTCTCTTTACACCTCGAGTACTTAAATGCAGAGATTCATTAAATGAAGCTATTGTGTTGAATATAGATTATCGTAACTTGATAGAAACCGGATCCAATCAAATTTGAATCATAAAACAAACTAAATTTTCCATTTCCAAATGAACAAGAAAAACCAAATTTGTCCAAAGCAGAAACAGAAATCAAATTCCGTCTAAAAGACGGTACAACAAATGTCTCATCAAGACTCAAATAAAATTTAGTCTTTAAAAATAATCTAAACTTTCCAATTGCCTCAATTTGAATCTTCTTGCCATCACCAACATAGATGTATTTTTCAACATCATTTGGTTTTCGGCAACTTAGGAAACCCTGCATAGACACACTGATGTGAGTGGTTGCACCAGAATCTATTCACCATGTGTGTACAGGTACCGAAGTTAAATTAACCTCAGAACAAACCAGATTAATAAGCATACCTTTCTTAGCACGCCAAGTGTGATAGTTGCTGCAATGCTTCTTTATATGCCCTTCAATTCCACAGAAGAAACAACCAGTACCTTCCGATTGAATCAGTTTTTTTTATTGTTTCTTCTGAGATGTTGTATCTGCAGCTTCCTTATTATTTTTCCTCTTTTGTTTTCACTTGTCCTTAGATGTTGAGCCTAAGTGAGCACTCTCTGTCTTTTCCTGCTTCAGCCTATCCTCCTATTGAATACAGTGTGAGATGAACTCATTCAGAGACCAAGGCTCTTTCTGACAATTGTAGCTCTCCTTAAACTGGTTGAACTGAGTGGGAAAAGTTATCAGAGCCAGATGCACTAGCAAGTCCTCAGAGAGTTCAAGCTTAAGTGCTTTCAGCTTTGAAGCCAGATGAAACATCTCCATGATGTACTCCCTGGTATTGCCTTTGCCTTTATACCTCATTGAAATAAGATTTGTCAAGTACGTACCAATTTTAGCCCTTTCGTTCTTGACAAACCTCTTTTCAACATCCACAAGGAAATCCTTAGCTGTAGTAATATTTTAAATATTGTGCCCCTAAATGCTTCTGGAATGTCTTTCTTCATGATCATTAGACACATGCGATTTAACTTCTTCCACCTCTCAATGTCGCTCTTTTGTTCAGAGGAACTTTCAGCAGTGAGAGGTGCAGGAGGAGGAGACCTTAACGCAAGATCGAGATCCATGACTCTGAGAACAATCAAAAGATTCTCTTGCCATTACTTGAAATTAGAGCCATTTAGCATAGGAATTGAATTGATGTTGGCACTAATATTAGTAGGATTTTATAAAGCTGAATTAAGAGAACAATGAACAAAAATAACAAGCTCACATTAGTTCATTAACCGAATAATAATAATAACTTCAAATAAATGTAAACCCATCATATTTTATCTTCGGACAACAATATTAACTTCTGAGTGATATCTTGGTGTACTAATCAAATACTGATACTAAATAACATATCAAATGCTAAATCTTCCTTTGGGCCGATTTATTGTTCACATGGAAATCAAATAATCACCACGCATTTATTATCACAGATACACATGCAATTCTATTAAATATTAACCTTCCTTTGGTCTGATTAATATTCATATAAGTTACATACACACAACCTTTTATATTTTAAGATAAAATCAATTTCAAAAAGAGATGTCACTTTGGCGACATGTTGCTTCAATCAATCTATCTCAAAATATATATCAGAAATACATATATTTAAAATTAAAATTATACCGAATTGATCCTTAAAAATTGTCAAAAAATTGATTTTAAGGGAAAATTATTTATGTGTATACATATTTTTAAAATAAGGCCAAATCCAAAATAAAACCTTAATAGCCTTAAAAAAAATTTGAACAGTAATTTCATAAAACAGTAGAATCCAAAAAAAAAAAATTTGAGCAGTAATCCGATTTTTTTTTAACAGTAATATGAAACCTTTTTTTAACAGTAATCCGATTTTTTTTTTTATGATTCAACATAAAGTGGCTCTGATACCAATTGTTAGATACCATACGAAAATTACATAATAGTTCTTCATGTCAAATCACCAAGAAATTATATATAAAATATGCGAAAGCGTATCTGAATTCATAACAAATAATCACGTTGTAGAGCCGTGCGATTGGCCTTCCAGATCTACACGTTTTCCTAAGAAAATTTTTTTAACTTTTCTCTCTAGTTTCTCTCTGTCAATGGGAAACAGAAAAGAATCAAAGTGACGTGTGATTCAGGGACCATAACCACCTTTTTATAGACAAATGTGTCTATTAGTATTTCAAATTTAGCCCATCATAAAATCAGAAATTACCCATTAGATTTCTACACATAAAAGGCCCACACCCTATTAGATACATTAAAACCCAACTTAATTATATCACTTTTAATTCGGTCCTACCATATTAGACAGTTTACAATACATGATTATTTCACATATGGGCCCATGTTGGATAATGATCAAACAGCCGAGTGTCTTGAAATAGAGATTGATAACCACTATCAGAGGCATTTAGAAAGGAGTGAATAATTCCCTGGACATTCCATTCTTATACAGCACAGTCACATGAGATTACATCCGAGTACCACACAAGAGTCTCCCTTAAACCCCTATCTCCGTTTTTGATACTGATAAGAATATGATAGAAAAACTACTAGCTCCAATGAAAATTTCAATATAGATTGGACGACCAATTCAGCACAAGCTCTATTCCCTTAAAGAGCCATCAAATTAAGTTTATACCAGTCACTTGGCGGGAGCTCCCACATAAACCCATCTCCTCTCTATAGGGTAAGGCACAAGTCCACTCAGACCCTAGCAATTTCAAGTTTGGACAAGAGATGGGAAGATGACAAGATCTCCATTAATGAGCCAAATCTCCTTTGCTGTCACAACTCCAGATATGCCCTCTCTCTCTCTCTCTCTGGCATAGACTATCTTTGCTCGAACAAACAACATTCATCCCCTCTCAGATCTCCCAGTTTGTATACATTAGTACAGTTTGGATAAATTTTCTTAGTAAGACAGCACCTCTATTCTCTCCAGAATGTGAGGAGAGCCATTACTTTCAATAGTTCTAGGTCAATGCAACTATAATTCCACACCGACCTACTCCCAAACATCTACTAGGCTCTGATGAGGCCTAATTAGTTAACATGTTATCTTGCTAATAAATCAAAATATAATTGGAGGCCAAAGAAAAATCCAAACGGAAAATTTCAACTAGCCATAAATACCAAAAAAGAAAAAGGACGACACGTTGACTATTCTCCCCGTCACAATATGCACAAGCACGGTTTTCTTACCATCAACATTTTATAAAAAAAAATTGTAATATCTTTTATTCGAATAAATGCTTTCTAAATTTCTAAACATATTTTATACCTTTGCATCACGTGTGAATATCGAACAAGGACAAGATTTAAAAAAAAAATAAGAAAAATGAGAAAACAAGAAGTTAGAGCAAAACTTTGTGATCACTTCTATTCGTATGTGATTTTTTTTTTTTTATAAAAATTAGAAGATCGGCCCTATTTGTAGAGCTTTTTATTTTAATTTATTTGCAATTCGAATAAGTTTTAGAATGTGCATATTCCAATTTTAATTTTGACACATTTTTTTTATTTGCAGCTTCATGGAAATTGTCAAATAATCCATTTGAAGTTGTTTTCCAAGTGCGAGAATAGGTCTTGGAAGCTTGTTCTTGGCTTCGACCAATGAAAATTAAGTCACATGAAGGAATCTAGGAATATTTACTCCAAGACCCAAATGTGGGGAGCAAGTGATACCGCAATGACCTTAGGAGACTGGTATGCCCAAATTTAATTAGAATTTTATGATTAGACTTCAGTTCCATATCAGGTGACTCAATTTCAGCACCAGAGATGTCACTCAATCAATACAAATTTGAATTCTCTTCCACTGTAACTAAAACTCTATGATAAGAATTAAAGAAAATTATTTTGTATTTTAATATGCCTATCAGTAGAAGATCTATTTTGAGCCATAAACCTATGCTTTACATAGCGATATTTTTTTTAAATCCATAATTAAATGTGCATCTGGCATCGGCATGATTTGAACTTGAGTTGATTTGATGCCATTTTGAAGTCTCTTACACTAAATCCAAACTCCGAAATTTCGAAGTTTTGGTAAAAATTGAGAAAAATTATTTTGTATTTTAATATTAACCCACAGATTTATTCGATTCTGCATCCTATTTAGATAAGTACCAATAAAAGTATCACATGGATGTAGTGTTAAACGTGACTCTTTTTTAGTAATATAAACATGGTTATTGAAATTGGTGTAATTTTTCCTTCTACATTCTTTAAGTTGTATTGTTCAAGTTGTATTGTTCTAAACTAAGAAGTTGCACATATTATTGGCATATAACTTACTAGTATTTTTTTTTTCCCATTTCCCTTTATTTATCAAAGGGGTTTAACAAAAATTAAATTGTTTCATAAAAGTTAAAATGATAGTCTGATTGTAGTTGAGAGAGTTGTCTCTCAAATTATCGGTTACTCAAGAGATGCATACACAGTTGCATAAGGATGGTAATGGACGTGCCCACTGGCCAAATTTCGACTTGTTATATACAAAATTTTGAATTAAAAATAATTTTTTTTTTATTTTGAAATTTTATATAAAGATAGCCAAAATTTAGCTCGTGATCCTAAATTGCATATGCTTTCACCTCAAACATGCAGAGGCCGTATCAGCAAATGCTAGGAGCCCGCTGGCGCCGGCCCCAACCCACTGATAGCGAGATTTCGATAGATAGATCGAGCCTGAATTCAAAGAAACAGCCAGGAAATGCCCCCCTTCAACTGGCCATCATGTGCAAAAACGTAGTTGAAGTTGAGTGGGGCTCTCGGCCGTGATGGCATCCACGAGAGCTGTTCCCAATTATCTACCGAAAGACTCTTTTCAAACTTTACTTTCTCTAGCTATGTACCTCTTTATAAATACCCCCAAAATCCTCTCATCATCACTCAAGCACAAACGAAAACTCGAAAGTAATCAATCGAGAAAGTTAGAGAGAAAAAGAGAGTAAGGTTTTAATTCGCTATGGATACATTCCCGGTCATTAACATGGCTAAGCTCCACGGCGAGGAGAGGGCCACGGCGATGGAGGTCCTTCGCGATGCATGCGAGAACTGGGGCTTCTTTGAGGTATATATATTGTTGTCTGAAAACTTTTCTTCATAATTCAAGTTTGGAGAGTGAATTGGTGTATACATGATTGTGTGAATTTAGCTTTTGGACCATGGGATTTCCCACAAGCTGCTGGACAAGGTGGAGAGCATGACCAAGGGGCACTACAAGAAGTGCATGGAGCAGAGGTTCAAGGAGTTTGCGAGCCAAGCGCTCGAGAAGGGCGAGGAGGTCGACGCCAGCAACATGGACTGGGAGAGCACCTTCCACTTGCGCCACCTCCCCGAATCCAACATCTCCGAATTCCCCGACCTCGACGACGATTACAGGTTAACCTCCTGACTCGCTTGACGATATTATTACTCCTTCATTTTTCCGGTCAGTTTCACCGAATTGTTCGTCGATAATACAGAGAGACAATGAAGGAGTTCGCGCGGGAGGTGGAGAGGCTTGCGGAGGAGCTGCTCGACCTGCTGTGCGAGAACCTGGGGCTGGAGAAGGGGTACCTGAAGAATGCGTTCCGGGGGTCGAGAGGCCCGACCTTCGGCACCAAGGTCAGCAACTACCCGCCGTGCCCGAGGCCGGAGCTGTTCAAGGGCCTCAGGGCCCACACCGACGCCGGCGGCATCATCCTCCTCTTCCAGGACGACAAGGTCAGCGGCCTCCAGCTGCTCAAGGACGGCCAGTGGGTCGACGTGCCACCAATGCGACACTCCATTGTCGTCAATCTCGGGGACCAGCTCGAGGTCAGTCTCGATCGCCCCCGACACCCCCCCAACCCCACATTTAACAATTTTCTGTCGATAACATTAGTTAATTTACCTGTTTTCTTCGGTTGCGTAGGTTATTACTAACGGTAAGTACAAGAGCGTGATGCACCGGGTGGTGGCCCAGACGGACGGGACCAGGATGTCCATCGCGTCGTTCTACAACCCGGGCAGCGACGCGGTGATCTACCCGGCGCCGGCGTTGGTTGGTAAGGAGGCAGAGAAGGAGAGTGAAGCGGTGTACCCCAAGTTTGTGTTCGAGGACTACATGAAGCTGTATGTTGCGCGCAAGTTTCAGGCCAAGGAGCCAAGATTTGAGACCATGAAGGCAATTGCGACTGCTTAATTAAGGGGGAAACTGTTAAATCTACTAAAAGATTAGATTAATTAAGATTATTAATTAATAGTGGTGAACTTGGTGATTGCTAATGACAATCATTTCTTGTTTGTAATTAGTGCCTGCATCTGTGGGCTTGTCTTTGTCCCTGAGCTGTTTCAGTTTGTAACAGATAAAGAGTTGAATGAAGAATGATAGTCGTTCACTTGTCCTAATTATAGTATTACTTCTTCTTTTTTTTTAAAAAATTTTAGAAAAGTTGAGAAAATGCCCTCTGTGTTCTATTAACAGAATAAATTATATGTTCTATTAATCAATGATAACAGAATAAATTACAGAATACAGCATGCTCTAAACTACTCGATCACTGGTAAGGTGCTACTCAGTCATTACTGCGTACGTCCAGATCTACGATAGCATCCGATGATAGTGGCGAAGAGTGCTCTTCTTCGATCATAATGTCGGATAGCTAGAAATGCTCCCGTCATATATTTACTTTATGTATAAAGCAAATGAGAGTTTATAATTGTTAATATATTCTTGTGTTCCCTTATATTGCATCTTAAAGTGTTACTATTTATTTAATTCTTAGTATAACTGGTATCATATTTTGTTTGTATAGCACACACTTGCATGCAGGTTCCTTTTGTAGCACTAGTGGAAACATTCGGCTCACAAAGAACAACGTAGCGATAATAGATGTATTATTAACCCAATCTCTATTGCAATCAAAATTAGAGGAAAGTACGCCCTTAACAATCATAAACATGAGCACCTTAGATTCTCTCAAGAAAAAGGAGCCGGAAATTCTATATGAGCACACCACTTTGATAGATGACCCCTTTGCTAAGTGAGACCATCTCCAAATCGAGAACAGAGTTTTACTAAATGAGCCCACCATTTTTTCCATCCATCCATTGAACTTCTTTTCTCCCCTTCACCCACCTTCAGCCCTAAAATCTCACCCTGCCTTCAACGTGCACGATCCCTCTCCATTGTCTGGATTGCCTTCGACAGGAAGAAAGGCAGTATTCATCATTGTGTGGGGGCCGTATTTGTAAGAAAGAACAGATTTAATATTGTTTAGGGACTAATCTTCGACCATTGAAAAATTTCCAAGAACTACACGAGAAGATAAGGATAACTTAATCATAGAAATTTAATGGCAAACTTGTGATCTTTTTAAAATTGGAAGAGGTGGGCTCACTTAATAAAGTAGTGTGCTCATGTAGAATTTCCCAATAGGAGTCCAATGATAGCTCAAAAATTATTTTTCTAAAGAGATAGAAAGTGAGTTTTGAATTTGTAAGGAAGCTGCAAGGCAAGTGAATCAAGCAAAGATGAGGAATGCCTTGCACTCTGTGGGAACCAAGCTCATTAAAAGTGAAGAAACGTATAGAGAAAGCTAGCTAAATGTTAGGTGTAACGCACGATTAAGATGCCTGGAGAAAGCGGTACAGTCATTATTCGGTCAAGTATGGGGCCCTTGGGGAGTATGAGGCTTGACTTTTTCCTCAATTAGAAAGTGGATAAACTAGTATTAAAGTATTAAAGTTTTGAAGAACGCTTAACAAAGTATTAAAGTTTTTTTAAAAATCCTATAAGCTTTTTTAATGTTATATAAATTCTCATAAAATTTCAAATTTTATGGAGACCCCATACACGACATAACGAAGAGATTAATTGATTAATTTAAAAATGCAATAAATACTCATTCCTCGACAATTTAAAATATACATATTTTGAGTAAATACATGGAATCAGAAAGTGGGTATTTAGAAAGGTCGAAAGTGTGTATATAATGCATTTCTAAATTGATTCGTTAATTTTCTGTTAATGCCATTTGAGGATTTTTGAAACCCCATAAGATATACATAACATAAAATAATTTATAAGAATTTTTGGAAAAGAAAACATGATACTTTATGATGGCCTTAGGTGCTTTAGTCAAAATAAAATGACTCCGCAGATTATTGAACGAATGAGGTTTTACATCGTGAGAAGGAAAAGGAATGACGTTGATATTTTAATTGTCATTTAGGTTGGATTTGGATATTTTAATAGAAAGGGATGCAAGTTATATATATATATATATATATATATATATATATATGATGAGAAAACAGGAAATTCATTGGCGGTAAAGATCAGAGTTTCTTCACTGTCACTTAGTTGTCCCAATAAAATTATTACACGCGCGTGGCGCCACTCGAAATGAGGTTAAGAGGGTTATTTTATTTGTTAACTTAAATAATGCCACGTATAATAATTTTATTGGGTTACCTAAACGGCGTTGAAGAAATTCCTTTTATCGTCTGTGAATTTCCGTTTTCTCATATATGAAAGTTACAAGATTTTAGAGAATTTTTAATTATTTATTTTGAAAATGAGAATAATCGGATTGTGTTGGCAGCATAAAAGATTATGATATACTCCTCTTAATTTCTTCTTGATTATATTTCTAGGGTTTTAGAGTTTATTTAGCCTTCCATCAAGTAATAAGGCATTGCATTCAGCAAAATTTATTAATTCTGTGTCATTTGATGGAATATCAAATCAAAACTAAAACCCAATTAAATATAAGCTCCTAGTGATTATTTTCCTAAGAAAAAGAGCTTGAGTTTAAAAAGAAGAGAGAGAGAATTGGGTTTCTGAGTTGTCAAGTAAAAAACATTATGTGGTAATAGGACAATGTATTATTCTCCTAAAAAATTAGAAAACTAAAATACGAAAAATAACTATATAGACGAAAGAACTAGCAATAAAATTTCAAATTTCTTTTCAGATATAAATTTCAAATTTCGGTTTGTCCCAACTTAAAAGTAAAGAGATAAAAGGACTCTTATTAGGGGTTACTTGTTTAGCTAAAAAAAATGTTACATTTCAGAGAGAGAAATGGCCGGCTTTATTCTATGTAAGCAACATTTTTGTTTACATATTGCTTATCATTTCCTATATACATGTTTTTAGATATTATTATATTCATGTCTATGATTTTGTGGCATATAGATTCATACATGTGGTGTATATATATCGTATTTGCGCGCTTATATATCTCTTGCTTTTGTTTGTATGATGCAATGGTCTCGTGTACTTTATTGTTGAGAGTGCCTGCCGGTGACACCCTACTCATTATTGTGACACATATTTGGGCCCACTAGTGTGATTTGGAGCGTCATAGAGTTGAAAAATTAGATGGAAGTTGCCTTCTAGCGTTACACATACACGTGATAGTTTATATTTTGCATAATTCTTTTACATTATTATGAGCTATAATATTGTAAGATGTCCGATGTTTCTGCAAATGAGGTAGGTAATCTTAGCATATTAGGCGTTAAGAGTGATGAGCCAACGGAGCTCCTCCAATCAATCACCAGGGCGTAATCTCTTGGCTATCACAAACACAAGTAATACAAACATCAGAAAGTTCAGGTCTAGGTCATGAACAAAGACCCTCTGACACTCAAGTTCCTCCGACCCAAGCAAGTTATAGATAGTAAAGAAACTTACTAAAATCAGCAGGAAAAAGAGATTATATGATTAAACTTCACCTTTGGTCTATTTATTTAAAGTTAGCGGAGTAAACTAGCCACTTATGGTAAGACCATGCTCTTGAGCGGAGCCAGTTTGGATCAAATACGAGGGTTTGATTGGACTGTCTTGTAGGATCTGATTAATGTTTCCCATTTATGCATAACAATCGATTAGGCTTGAGCCCATATAAGTTGAGCTTGGACCTCGTTGGGCCCAGAAATTGTTTGCATTAACATCTAACATTGACTATGAAAGTTGGAGTCAGATTCTATGTATCCATGTACGTAGTTTAGGATCCAGATTTAGATGCAACCGACGACATTTTGCGTCGGCCAAGAAGATCGATGTCAGGTTCAACACACCCATGGATGGATATGGGCAATGCACTGTATGCATTTGGGCAGGTCAATATGATCATGCATGACATGAAGAGAACTATCCAAGACCCACCATGCAGCCAGCCATGCTTGCTCAAAATTAGAAAATGGTCCATCATCTCCTGTGCAAGTAGATGCACGGAAATGTGGTCTGGGGGCATAAATCCAAAGAAAATATATAAAGCAACTCGATTGGCTACTGAACAAAGCCACCATGGGGCCTTCTTGTACCCTACATGAGCATCAAATCCACGATTAACACGCATTGAAGATGTCATGAGATAAGATTTGAACATCTTTGCTCTTCATTTTACTTTCTTTTTTTATTTTAAAAAATATATCAGATAATTTTAATATCCTGATCTAATGTGAACTTTCAAGCAATATTTACATAGCCGACTAGTGCACCCAAAAAAAAAAAAAAAATGCAATTTAAGTAGCCGACTAAAAATTGAAAGCACTTTCTCTTAGCACATGAGCTCAGAATATGCAAGTAAAGTGCGGACACGTTTTGTGAACTATAAACGTTCTAGCTAGTATTTACACTCCATGAACTGGGAAACTAGCACGTACACCTCGACACCGTAATAAAAAGTTCAAACTTCTCACAAAAAGATACGTCAAAAGAGTTTTTCAATTATTTCAATCGAAATTAGAAAAGTGGCCAGAGGAAGAAGCGGCCAAAGAAGATGGAAATGAAGATGAAAATGAAAAGTAATGTGATGAAGATGAAAATGAAGAGTAATGTAACATCCAAAACGGTAAATCTTGATTTAAAATTTTAAATATTCATTCAATGCATGAACAAAAATATTTAGAAATAATTATTTTAAATATTACAATCAATTATGTTATAGTTTGTAACCAGTATAATTAAGATTGACATGGACTAAAGGAAAATCTAACCTAAAATCTCATGACTATTTGAGCACACCATTTTGCACAGTGAGCCCACCTCCTAAAACTGTAAAAAATTACAAGTTTGTCATTACAATTACAATGTTTTTTTCCTGTTCAGAAATTAATCTCCGAATAATATTAAATCTGTTCGAAGGCTAATTGCAAAAAGTGAGAGACTAATCCCTAACTTTCTACAAAGTGGTGTGCTCAAATAAAATTTTTCTTAGATTGAAACAGCTTAGTGAAACCTAACCGGAACCTTCCAATTCCGATGGAGGGATGTAACAGAGAGAAGAGTCTATTAAAAGAATATGAACAGATACAAAAAGGAAGAATGCAGCAACAAACCGTGTGCAGATAATAGTTGGCCTCCTGCTGGTTGTTATATGAGATGCTACCAAGCAACTTGATTGAATGCGACAATTATCGAGGATGATGGTCCCTATTCTTTTTTTTTTTAACTTAAAATGGCTGGCAAACACTTAATTGATCGTTCTCACTCTCATCAATGTTTGCTTGTCCCAAGTAGGACCAACGCGAAGTTACTGCGCGCGTGCCTAGCTCTGCGTTCTGGCCAATCAATTAAAAAGTCACATGCCCATGTTGAGATTTTATTTAAAAAAAAAAAACAAAAAACAAAAAATGACGAGCATGATGATGTCTTTGGCATTAGAGGTCTCGTCAAAAGAAGCTTCCCGAAAGAAAGAAGAAAATTTTATCTAATCATATTTGGTATCAGAAATATTTCTTATTATAAGTCAATTAGAAAAGTTTATCTATCAGACTATTTTGGTCTCCAGGCGTAATACCTTCAATAGTCACATAATCAATGTACACCCCACCCCAAAAATAGACTACTTTATTTACATATAAGCCGCACAAACTGATTTTATTAATTTCGTATAGTGCAATATAATACTTGTTAGGGGTTTAATGAAGAGCTTTTTTAAACTCAGAGTCAAATGAAGGCTGTAGGCAAAATATACCTCCCTCTAAACAAATCAAGCAGCCCCTTTGGCCGCCCATAGTCCCAATTCACTATCTATGAGATCAGATAAAGTAGATAGAGAGAGAGAGAGACTCCAAGGGATCTTTCCTTTGTAAATTCAAAGGCCAAATCCAACATAACTTCATCATGTGTGTCCCTTGGCTAAACGTCTATAAATACCAACTCCCATCAAATTTACATCTCACAGCTAAACAAAACTTGTGCCATAACAACAAGCAAGAGAGTAGCCAGTGTGAGCACATTGAGATGGATACCTTCCCAGTTATCAACATGGCCGAGCTCAGCGGCGAGGAGAGGGCAGCAGCCATGGGAGTCCTCAACGACGCCTGTGAAAACTGGGGCTTCTTTGAGGTAACGAAAAAGATCGAATCAAGTAATCTCTCACAACACTTCCGTGTGTTCTCGTTAGTTCCAAGTTTTTGCTTACGTTTTTTTTTTTTTTTTTTTTTTGTGCGAGTACAGCTTCTGAACCATGGGATCTCGCACGAGCTCATGGACAAAGTGGAGAGGCTCACCAAGGAGCAATACAAGAAATGCATGGAGCAAAGGTTCATGGAGTTTGCGCGCCAAGCTCTCAAAGAGGGCGAGGCCGTTGATGCGAGCAACGTGGATTGGGAGAGCACCTTCTTTTTGCGCCATCTTCCCGAGTCTAGCATCTACGAAATCCCCGATCTCACTGATGAGTACAGGTAAACTGTCAAAGTCTACATGTAAACAGTGTATCAGCAACAATCAGAGAGTAACATATGAAACTACCTACTATCATCCAAATACAGGAAGACGATGAAAGAATTTGCACTGGAACTGGAGAAACTAGCCGAGAGACTACTAGACTTGCTCTGCGAGAATCTGGGGCTGCAGAAGGGTTACCTGAAGAATGCCTTCAGAGGATCAAGGGGGCCGAACTTCGGCACCAAGGTCAGCAACTACCCACCGTGCCCACGGCCAGAGCTGTTCAAGGGCCTGCGGGCACACACTGATGCCGGAGGCATCATCCTCCTCTTCCAAGACGACAAGGTCAGCGGCCTCCAGCTGCTCAGGGATGGGGAGTGGGTCGACGTGCCACCAATGCGCCACTCCATTGTTATCAACCTTGGCGATCAAGTTGAGGTCCTAATCGAAGAGCTTCATTATCAATCAATTCAACTCAAAGTTTCAGGGAAAACTAGCAGAAACTGATTAACCGTCACATTCTTAATGCAGGTCATAACAAATGGGAGGTACAAGAGCGTGATGCACCGGGTTGTAGCCCCGACTGACGGGAACAGGATGTCGATTGCTTCCTTCTATAATCCAGGTAACGATGCTATAATCCATCCAGCGCAAGCTCTGCTGAAAGAATCAGAGGAGGTGAACAAGGTCAGCTACCCAAAATTTATGTTTGATGACTACATGAAGCTATACATTGGGCAGAAGTTTCAAGCCAAGGAGCCGAGGTTTGAAGCAATGAAAGCTATGGAGACAGTTAGTACTTAGAAAATCTACTGCCTTCAGCTATGCCTCACAAATGATCCTGATACTAAACGTTTACCTAATATTGTTATTGTGCATGCCATTGTGTAGCCAAGTATTGTTGTATTCAGTGTTGTGAGTGTGAATGTGTTGTTTGTAACAACTATAAAGATTAAGTATGTCATTCTTTGATTCAAGTAAATATTCCTTGTTATCTACATTGTGATCATTTGGATTCTGAGCATCTGGTAAAGTTACAAGGAAACTTTCGAGAACCTAATGTCATATCTTACCAGACTAAGGAATATTGATGGTTGCTTTTCTTGATTGGCATCTCCATCTGCTGAAAGAAAGAAAAAGATTGAAATGAATCTCTTCTGTGCTACATATATAAAATTAGGTAATGCGAGGAATAAATTCTACGCCCACGAGCGTCCACGTGGATGTCGATAGCAATATCATAATCCAAGGGTGTTGGTTTAGACCAGAGTTGAGATTGCTTAAGGATGCTTAGTGGTAAGATTGTTAACTATTCATGTATGAGTATAGTTTCGTACTATGCTCCATAGTTGATGGTTTAGATCAAAACTGAGATTTGCTTTTGCCAAATGCTCATGTATGAGTATAGTCCCACATAATGCACCATAGTTGCCGCTTTAGACCAAAGTTGAGATTGCCTACAGATGGTTAGATGGTAGCCATGTCATACTTCATTGGTTGTTGGTTTTGGCTGGGTGGTAAAATTGTTTAAGTGTTAATATATGAGTATAGTCACACGCCACACTCCACATATGCTAACCTAGAATCCAAATCAATCACACCCCAAGATCTAAAGTTGTTCAAATCTCCTGAGGCGACTAATGTAGTTGGATCCATTAATTTGAACTGAACATACAAATTGAATAACTGGATCATCATCAGCACCACATGATTCAGCATGACAAATTTCACTCACACAGCAGTACTTCGAATTTTACATTAACCATAGGATGACAAGAAAGAGACAAGTCTTGCTACAGTAACATAAAGGCACATATATAATCATATCAATTTCAAAATCTCAGCCATGACCAATTAGACATAAAGATCATTGTAATTATGTTGTCAGTATCAGAAAGGATAGGAAATTTCCGTGTTCGCAACACAAAATCCATCTTCCTATTATTTCCTCTTCAAATTTTTTTTGGATTACAATCTACACCTCCTTAGGATATCTTGGGTTAAAAAATAGAATGATGAATGAAATGAGTTCAATGTCCAATAAATAACTATTCTGATCCATGAAATTTAGGTTCAACGATAACGTATTTCTTTTTTTTTTTATAAAAAAAAAAAAGAAAGGAGGTCAAATATGGAAGCTCCCCAAGTCAACTTACATTAGTTATAACAGTAATGTGCACATGTGTTTTTTGAGAACTACTCAAAATACAAAGGTAGATTGATTCCTTAATAGAATAGAAAATTAAACATTGTAATTAAAATACTACAAAAATTAGGAGTTTACCTTTCAGAAAAAGATTAGGAGTTTTAATACAACGAGCACTCACAGTAGAATTAAAATTGTTTGATAGAATTATTATTTTTAAATAGGGTTAATTACACTCGGACCCCCAAGATCTAAGTCCGAGTGTAAAACTCCCAAGATCTAAGTTATAAGTTAATTACACTCGGACCCCCAAGAAATACGTTATAAGTTAATTACACTTTAGGAGGCTTAATTCTACTGTATGAAATGTATAACTTATCACTCCTAAAGTTTTAAACTCTCACTTAGATCCTCTGGACCGTAGAAAAAATATCTTCGTTTGAGCTTCTTTATCAGTTTTTTTCTGCAGTCCAGGGGATCTAAGTGAGAGTTTTAAATTTTAGGGATAATAAGTTATACACCCCTTTTACTACGAGAGGTTTGAGTGTAATTAACCCTTTCAAATAAAAAAATATCACAAGAATAAGAGAAAAATAGAAATTATTATGGATAATAAAATAAATATTTGCTTTTAGAGTATTAATAATAAAATAAAATATACTTATTATAGATAGATTGAATTTAGGTATTATTACATCATAAACATTCTAAGCAAAAATAAAAAAAAAAATCAGTATTACAGATTTAATAACATCATCTAAGAGCATAAGGCTAAGAGAAAATTTTAATAATTTATTTTGTTACCTAATTGTCATATGTGATGATAATGACAAAATCAATGAATTTTCAAAATTAACGTCAGTCCTTATTTCCATAATTAAAATTTGAAGGTATTTCACTTTAGGTACTTTGCAATTGGCTTCACACTATAAATAAATAAACTTACAAGGTCAAGCAAACAGACCTATGCTATAAATCAAAGAACCGTAGAGATCAGGGAGATGCACCATTTTCACATTTTATTTTATTTTTTTAATTGCAGATCTTTGTCAAATGATAAATTTGTTTAAATAGGGAAAAGTTGATAAACTTTAAACTTAATCATTATTATCAAGTAAATCAAAAACAAACTTTTCCATATAGCTACTTACTCTTTTTATTTATGAAAGACTTAGTTAAGGAAAGGACAATGGATGAATCATTTTATAGTTAGAAAGATTGAATTGACCTGATCCAATGCATACATCTGAGTCAAGAAATGGAAATCCAAAGCCAATTTCACTTCCATTTGAATGGATTTGGATTGTAATGACATCTCCGACTTCAGCAATTCATCAGTAACATCAGCATGTGACCCTCAAAAAACTGGAGAGCTTCCTCAAATCTGCTGCTGTAAAGGGCACACGAATAAGTTTGTAAACTGCCAGAGTTTTTAAGTGCCAATTGGTGCAAAGGATAAGTCATGAAAGTGCCCTAATGGGTATCTTGATGACATACAATTGGTCCTCGAGAGACCAGCTGTATTAGAATTAGAAAGGAAGAAGAATAATATAATTTGCAAAACAAGATAGAAACAAGAACAAGAGAGAGAAAAAAAAAAAAAAAAACAATATGTTCATATGAGACAGATATGTCCACATACAAGTTAAAAATACATTGGCAAACTTACTTTGAAATCTTTGCATTGGTCTTAGCTGCCATTATTTGAATACTAATCAGAATAAACTGAGAGGCTTCTGAGGTCAACAGCAACAGTCTCCTGTTCATATGCTAAAAAAAACAGCCTCCTGCTCATAAACACAGCTAATAAAGCTTTCCCACTGCACATAATAACGAGTTGGCATGCACAGATATTATTTATTTAAATTCGTATTTACATATGAACTGAGAAAGTAAACTAGCCTAGAGATGCACCTGTAACTCAAATCCTAATGTTCGATCCATTCCCTTTTAATTGTATAGCTATAGGAATGCCTATGCTGCAAAAATAACCATAGATGTGACAATAGGAGGTCCAAATTGTTGAAACAAACTGCTTTTACATTGAATGCTAAATGTGAAAGTTTAGGCTGTATATGGAAATAACACCTGTACCAAGATTTAAAATATTGGTTTCGGCATCAGTATTAGAACTAGCAAAATCAAACATAACATATCAGCAATATCAAAGACACAGACAGTATCAGAACACTACTATAATGTCTATATCATAGTAGCCTTCAGGTACGTTAAAACCTGGTGTGATAATTGTGATGCATATTAGTATCAGAAAATATTTAAGACCATGATGACTTGATCTATCGATATGCTCAAGCAATAAGGATCCATATGGAAATATATTGTCTAGTAGCGTAGCTTGTATGGTCTTGTCATAATAAGAATGCAAACTACCCTATCTTGATCTGGAATTAACCATTCAAAGAAGTGAGTAAGACAATGTCTTCAGAGATAGCAATACGATTGATAAAATAATTAGCAACTTACAGTGTTGAAATGCAAACCTGCAACTAGGAGCCCACATCAAGGAAATCAGCATGAGACCGGAAAAACACTTCAATGTATTGAAACACAAACAAGATCCATGCTTCTTTGTTAAAACTCCAAAACGAATCTTGAAATTCACTCTCCCATGTTACGATGACTGTAGCAGATGGCCAACGGATAAGGATTCTTAAGGACCTGCAGATTTCTGAGATTCATGTGGCAGCAGATCTAGTGTTGTTGGATGTTCAGAACCCAGTGTTGAAATTGTACATTTTCATGAGCACTTTCCTGATTGTTTATTGACAAACATCCCATGTGTTGGATCTTTGATAAGAATATCATTTATCAAAAAAAAAATTAGGTGATTTACGGGCAAACAACTATGTTTACCGAGGTTCTAAATATTGGTCGATACCCAAATGCACTGCAAATATCTCATCATATTTTTACATATCCAATAAAATATAGGCCATATAATATCAGTATCGGTATTGAACTACTTATATTTTACTAATATATCTGGTATTTCCGATACAATACGTTGGATATTGACATTTGGAATACCAGAAAGCCGATACAAGTGCCAATTATAAGATTTTAAATAATTGTGTCACTGTTAAGTTATGGAAGGAAATTAAAGTAGTCTCCAGATATGTATTCTATTTTGCTTTACTAAATTGCGTAATCAGGGGCAGAAGCAGAAATTATTGCACATAGTTGAATATCATCCATAGAGTAGCTACATGGTACGTAGGTAAAAGTACTAAATCATATATACGGATCAGATATCATGGTGTATTACATCAAAACAATAATTTAATTCTTCATAATTAAATTATGCAATGACAATGGAAAGAAACTGCATACATACACTAATATGACAATCAAGGTCTTATTCAAATTGAACTCAATCCTCCTTGCGTAATAAAATTTCAGAGATTCCCCCAAGTGTATGTTTCTCATTTAAGCTCCTCAACATCTACGAAAATTGAAATGAATTCTTAGTTACCGTACTAGAAACCACCCTCTATTGTCGAGTCGAGAAACAATCATCAATTTGAGACTCTCATCACAAAAGCTATATATCCATGGAGATATTTACGTGTGAGTATGGCCCCATGTCAGATGAACTATGGACTCAAAACATGAAACTGGTATCAAAACCTAATACACTAAGCTTTTTGATAGTTGCTTCAACTGTGAATGTTTCTGTGATTCATGTTACAGCCAATGGGGCCTGCATTTCCATAATAGTGACAGTATGACTAAGAAGTCTGTCACGTTCAACGTACTCTTGAATAATTGATGCGAGAGTAGGCTCATGTAACATGATCATGAGTTCCAGTGCATGATGTTGTGTCCCTAGTTTGTGTTTCTGGTTAACATGCTCACACATGATGAAACATCCACCCCCCATGCCCATACTCATGCCCATACAGCTATGCTAGCATAAAGTTAGAAATGAGTCCCCTTTCTTTCGCCCAATTTAAGCATAAATCCAAGCAATGACAACTTGAACAATCCTAAGTGAAATTGTCATGGTCCTTGCCTCCCACATGAGGATGAAAATGGCATGCATTGAACACATCATCAACGTCAATGTCAGATAAGATCAACAAAAGGAAATTTCTGTTTTTCTGTTTTTTTATTCTCTATTATATACCAAATTCCATTTTGATTGGCAATTGGCCTCCTGATGATATGTAAGTTTCCAAGCAATCTAACTGGCTGACTAGAATATGTAAATTTTTGCAAACTTTTGCTTTCATGAACATTGTTCTTTTCAAGCATCTTTTAAAGAGGAATGTTACATATCTTTATTAGCAGATCTAACATTCTCTATCCCCTATATACGTTCTTGTATGCTTGTAAGGTTCTAAATACCGGATATCAAGATCGTACGCTTTTCGTATCGGATAGCGGATATCTGAAGATACATTGAGGATACAAGTTCATATCGGGCATTTCATATCAAACATTATATACACACCAAATATGTAAATTTGATACCCCAGAGGTGGTTTAATTTCACCATCTAACTAGTATGACATAACATATATATAAAGACATTCAAGAACATATTAACACAATAAAATAAACCATAAAATAGATTCAACTAAAATTAAAAATATAGATCATAGAAATAATTGAGATTCAAGTATAGCAATGATATTAGCGGAAGTCGATTGGCAGTACTAAAATAAGCTCTCAATGTAGATTTCTAGCATTTTTAACTATGGCATGTCAAAGAGAATCTGCCTCTCAAGCGTACATGACAACAACTGAAAACACTGATTGATTTAAGCAGATGTGAAAGAGTTTCAATTTTGCTTACGCAAAGGAATGATATTGGGTGTGAACACCGAACCTATTTCTAACTTAAAAACTTCTAAAAAAATAAACCACATCGGTCAATATATCGAGTTAATATATTGGGGCTATGTATTGGGTGATGATAAAATATCAGTAAATAAAAACACAAAACGATATGACCACTTTTTTTAACGTATCGTCGCGGCTGACCTCAAAAAACAATATAGTGGAGGATATATCGGTCGTATCCGAAATATTAAGAACAATGTATCTTTGGGCGCGTATTCAGGCATCTAATTGTACAATTTAAACTTCGCATTTTCTACATAGATACATCCATATTTATACAATCAATGCTTTAAATATTAATCGACATTGATCTGAATGTTGTATTGATTCTTTGAATAGATCTTATAATATTTGTACTGATATCATGTATGTAGCAAGCTTTTCGATTTTGTTGATATGGTTATCCGATATTGCCAATTTTGAATATTATAAACCATCGTTTGACATCAATTCTAAGATTCTAAACCTTATACAGGAGGAAATCATTAAACATATCTATTTATCAAAGTATGAATATAGTGTTGGAAAATTAGGAGAATAAATATGGTTAAATTGAAAGGAAATTATGTATATCAATTTTTATAAAAATCGTGTATATTAAAATCAAGTAAGAAAGAATATTACAGTAACTGGATATTCTGTTGATATTAGAAGATCGGAGCCAACCGTAAAGCGAAACGGGAGTCACCCTAACCCAATGAGCGCTCAACCTTGGGCCATCGACATCATATGCTCTACTGAAATAGATTTCGTCAAATACTATGTCCTCATGACCATATTTGTTCGTCACTGGTTTATTTCAAGAACAATTACTATTGGTCTCTCAGCATACAATGATCGCACTTGCAGTTGGAAGGAAGCAACAATCCAATACCTATGTAAACTAAGAAAAAGCAATACTATCAGTTTTTTTTAATGCCTATAAATGAGTGATTATGCGAACAAGTGAATTATGAAGTTTAAATAAATGAAGGAAACAGACTTGCACAAAAAAGTAGAGACTCCTCAAGCAACCCGACCCACACAAAAAAGAAAAAACTCCTCAACTCATGATGATGTGCACATGCAAAACTAAAGCATCCTAAATGCCCAATTGCACAGGCACGTACGGATGGTCCAACTTAGTGCTAGGATGTCTTTCCTCTTATTTATAAGTAATATAATAGAGCAAACAATCCAATTTAAAGTTATTATCTTACTTCTCATTTTCCAATGCGGGGTTATTCCTTTCGCTCATCTTTTTTCCATTGTCATGGTACCTACTTTGAAGCCAATATACATTAACTTGACTCAAGGATTTAGAAAAGTCAAAATACTATGTTACAGATCTCATGAAGCTCTATCAATTTCATTGTCACATGGACAAATTGATATGTGGATCCTCATTAATTTTTGGCTCAAAGATACAGAGATTTAAATTATGAATCCTAATATATAGAATTCAACATGCTCATACTACTATTCTATTTTAAGGAAAATCTTAAGGGAAATTCTAAATAAGGCCATCTTTATTATTATTATTATTATTATTATTTTAAGTATGTCCATGTTTCTAGTTTATTGTTACTGCAAGTTTGTCATTTTAAATTTTGGATTAAGTTACTCTTTTCTTTCCGGTTATATTTTGTTCTTACATAAGCCAACCCGTTAATCCTAATATGAAAATATCTCGCTCTTCTACTCTTTGTTTAACCTTAACTATCAAAGCAAAAAATAGTGTAATTTATTTTCCTAATTTATTTTCAAAACATTAATCTAGATGCAAATCCTCATTGAAATTTAGAAGTGTACAGGAAAATTCGGAAAATTGAAGAGAGAGGAGAGAGAAGAGAGAGAAAAAAGAATAAGGAGAAATTGGAAATATTGGGGGCATATACTTAGTAAAAATTCTTATTTTTAAACTTTAATATGGGCATACACAAAAAAGTGGGTGAACTTAGAAATAAGGTGGGCTCATTTAGAATTTCACAAATCGTAGTATGTAAATAATTCAACCTCAAATTTACTAGTACGCCCATGGTCTCAAGTTGAGTTTTTTCTTTTTTTTAGAAAACATTTATTTATGCACGACAATTTACTATTGGCTCGCAGATTTGAAACTCACAAATAATTATATGTTTGCTAATATTTTTCTTAACTAAGCTATCCTTTTAAATTTCAAAATTTCTAAAACTTTTTAAAAATTTAAATACTGTCATTGTATTTCTCGACCATTATCTAAAACCCAAAAAAAAATTTTTTTACTATTTAAATCTTAAAAAAACACATCTCTTACAAACTCGTTGATTTCGTGACTCTTTAAAATTTTTTAAAATCGCATTCCTCAAAAAATTAGGAAGAATTTTAAAATTTTCGAATTTACTATTACAAACAAAATTAGAATTTAGAGTTTGAGTTTTTTAAAGTAAATAGAAAAATTAAATATATAATTAGTGTCGGAAGACAAATCTCATATATGGATTAAAATTATTCTTAATTTTTATTTGTAATTGATTGTTACTAATTTTTTTTTTTGTTGTTGGGGCTCGGAGGAAAGTTTAGAAAATTTAGAACTTATTTGCCATAGATGAAAATAGAAGAGAGAGGGAGGTAGGGTTAAATTTAAAATTTTTTTTGGAGGTAATGATTAAATTTGTGATATTTTAAAATGAAATGTTTACGTAAATTAGACTTTACGGTAAAAGTAATTTGTTGTGTGGAAATAGATTTTTTTTTTTCCTTGTTTCTTTTTGCTAGTTTGGAGGCTTGGAGCCAAATAAACTAGATGTCTAAACTCAATATTTTCGTGGACCCAAAAAATTAAAAATATTTAAACAAAATAGAAAAATACGGGAAATAAAATTTTTTGCGACTGCCTACTACAACGGGAAATTCTACATGCGCACCATATTGTACTAGTGAGCACCATTTTTCCCTTTGTTGTAAATCACTTTACTATACAGTATGTGGTGCTCACACGTAAAATGTGGTGCGCATTTAGAATCTCCCAACTACAACGCATGGTAGAGTTCAGGACCAACGATTTCTTAGGGCCACAGTCATGACACGAAGAAACCGTTTGGTATCAATTTTCTTATCTATTTTGAAATCTATTTTTTATTTTTCCCAATAAAAAACAATTTCTCCAGAGAATCGCGATTCGAAAAATGGCGGTCCGAGCCGCTGCAAGTCGCCTCCCGCTTCTTCGCCCGCTCCACTTTCCTCCTCCTCCGATCTCCTCTCCTCTCATAATCCCTTGCTCTCCTCGCAATCTCCAACATGGTACGAATTCGATCCCTCAATTGTTTTTTTTCCATCCAAAACCCTAATTTTTGATGTAATCCCTAGTTCCCTTCATAGTTTTCAGGTGCCAGGTCACCACGAATTCGAACCCTAAGCTCGAATCAGTCGCTCAATCGAAAGGCGGAAACCAATCATCTGAAGATTGGAAGATCAAGATGCTCTATGACGGAGATTGCCCCCTCTGCATGCGAGAGGTGAAGTTTTTTAAAAAAAGAAAAAAAGTAGCTTGTCGATTTTTTGGAATAAATTTGGGGTTTTTATTTTCTTCCCGTCATGTTTGTCGTTTGTTTTTAGGTGAACATGCTCAGAGAGAGGAATGAGAGGTATAAAGCTATAAAATTTGTGGATATAAGTTCGGACGATTTCTCGCCTGCCGAGAATCAAGGGCTTGATTATGAGACTGTATGTTGTGTTATTATTCTTATTTGTGAAGTGGATGTCTTGCGCATATCGTAATTTTGACTATTTTGGGGAATTTGTTATATTGCATTAGGTGATGGGGAGGATACATGCAATCCTTTCAGATGGAACAGTAGTCCGAGATGTTGAGGTATGTATTTTTTTGTCGGCATTGGTTGGACCCATAATTAATTCCTATTGTAGTAATATCAACTATTTATCTGATGGAACGGATCACTCTTACTGTTGATTAATTTTCCATGTGAAAACACATTTTTGGAAATCCATCCTGTGACACATGACTAGAAAGATTAGAAAAGAGGGAAACTTGGGTGAAAGATGATCGTGTTGCAAGAAACACCTGAATTTGTAGTATAAAATGATTTTGAAGTTACGGGTTATGAAGAGATTGCATTTTTTACACTTTCAATTAGTTAAAGGATGTTTTGGCTGGAAAAAGGAAGAATTGTCCTGAATCAATAGGGTTATGTCAAGTTAATGCTGTTAATGAATTTTGGTCGATCATTCTTCTCAAAATTCAACTTTTTTATATAACTTAGTCAAGCCCGTCTTGTTGGAAATAGTTTTGGAAATATTTGTGCTATTTCTGCTGATTGTACTGGCTTTTTGTGCTGATACAGTTCTGCAAATAAGCATCTAGTTTTGGATAAATAAAATGATATGAATATTTATTCCATCTCAATTAGTTAAGACAAGACTAATTATGTTGTATTATTCAGCTTTTGGGTCCTATTCCATGACTTGTTCGTGATCCATACTTGATCAAATGTCCTAGCCATTGTTCTTAGCATTCATAACGTGCTAATTGCCAGTTTGAAGAAATGATATGCATGTCCCAATAAACCTTTTTTAGGGGAACACCTTTTTCCTTTTATTCAACAGAGAGAAAAGAAGGTGGAGGATCTGCATTTGTTTCATTTCACGTATCTTCATGCCCTTGTGAGTTATCCAAATGCTCATCTCTTTGTTGCATAAAGAAAATATGAGTGCATTAGGTGACAGCTGACATAGGGCACATGGTCTTTTCTTATTTCCAGTGAGTCAGTTACAAAAGCAACGGTGCTAAGTTTTCTAATAGTTGCATATGTTCATGCTGATAAAATTTTCTTTCTTTTTATCATTTGTAGCAATATGTTTAAACTCTATGGCTGGACTAGAATCATGAGTCCATCTGACCAGTGCTTACTTGCAGGCATTTAGAAGATTGTATGAGGAGGTTGGCCTAGGATGGATTTATGCCATTACAAAATATGAGCCTGTAAGTCTCCTCCTATATTGTTAGTTAACATATCATAAATCTATATGCGTGTTGTTATTGGCTCGTAATAATAATTATGTATGGTACTCTAAAAGAAGACGTGTTCTCTTTGGGCTTTTCCATACAGGCAAAATCTGTCATTACTTTTTTTAAAGAACAAAATTGGTAGTAACTATTATTTTATTAAAAATTTAATGCATTTCCAAGGAAATGAGTGGGAAACATATATAAATCATTATACCATTTTGATGTTCCATCCTCCATGTTTGAATATCAATTAATGCATTTTTATCAGTGGTGTACTGATGCTAAATTGATGTCCATAACATTGTAAACATTTGAACTGTGTTTAGTTTTCTGTTGAAATGCATATCAATGTTTTCCCATTTTTGATTATCAATAAAGTTTCAACTGCAGCTTTCTGCAAACTGGAAAAAATATTCTGGACATCAAATGTTATCGTTCATGAAATCACTGATAGAAAGACCGCTGCTAACTTAATATCAGCTGTTTCTGGTGTAAGACTGCCTTTGTATCATGGAACAGTCCTTTTGGTTATCTTCCCATATGAAGCAGGTTACTCTCTACCTAGTGCATCACGCTGTTCCAAATCCAACTCAAGTAAGTGCAAGTGAAAAACAAAATCAATTGAACACTTACTGTTCCAGCTCGAGATATTATGGGAACTGGCTGAGTTCTGCAGATTGCATCTTATCCCGGATTTCAAGTATCTCATGTATGGATTGGCATATCCGACACCCTTGTCTTGTGCAAATCACTGAAAGAGTATTTGTATCCTTCTACCATTTTTTATTTCAAGTTCTCAAAGCTCTTGGTTCTATTCTCCAAACAGCATAACAAAGAAACAAATAATAGAGCTGTCTTCCTTGAGACACACTTTCTTGCTTACTATTATATGGTATATAATCATGAACCAGCCTAAGATTCTCTACTTTTTTGGGGCTAAAAACCAATTGAGTTGATGATATTTGTCTGGAAGTATTTCAGTACAGCTGCCACATCAAGGTGTTGAGTTCTTAAAATTCACATCCCTACTCTCTGACAGACGGAAAAAAAAAAAAATCCTGACATATATGTTTATGTACCTCTAATCCATTTTTTCCTTTGTTTACCTGGTCAACCTTTTTGGTCACCGAGTTCAGCAGAGTATAAGATGCAATGTCCTGGAGGAAAAAATGCCATTAAAGCAATAAGCTAGAGCCGTAAAAGGAAGCAACTAACAAGGCTGAATAGTTTAATGGTTTATCCTATTTTCTTTCTTTTGGGAGCTGGGTAAAAGGCGCTAGGACCGGAGCATGTTTTCAGCAGAGTTTAGTTTTCTTTCAGGTCATCGTACAATATAAGTTTTCTAGTCTTTTGATCTTATCCTTCACTTGATAGCCACCTTTTCTTCTCTTTGGGCAGCAGCACTCTCCAATAAATTGTGCGAGAATGAAAGTAAAGACCCATCTGCTTGATGTGGTAGTGGCTTCTGTTTAACACAACCATTTGAAACATCGGGATAAATGGCTTTATAAGCCATCCTATCCATGAGATGGAAGCACGGAGAGAGTGGAAGTATTATTATGTGTGTGTACAACATAGCCCCTTCTTTTTTTGAAATTAGACAGCATATTTTGTCAGATAAACTAGTTTTTTTATTAAAGCAGTTGCGTCTTCTGAATATCCATTTTTTACCCGCTAGCCCCTCCACATTTGCCAGGACCTTGTGTTATTATCCCATCATCCAGACCAGGATCTTGACTCATATGGTGAAAATTGTATGTGCATCCTGCCAAGCTCTCAACGATGGAGTAGTGCTTCTATTCTCCAACAAATTGCAGCAATACATATGCATAAATTTCAGGTCATCATTCTATTTTTAATTTTTTTTTTAAGAAGAAGACAACACAGGCATTGATGTCACTGGTTGTCACCATTCTTTTACCTTGCTACTTTGAAGTTCTAATATATTCTTGGTTTTACAACAATCAATGATCATTAGGAGCTTAAATAACTAGCACTTGGGTCTTTCCTTGGTCCTAGGGACTGAAAAAAATTTCATGCCACATCTTTCATCATTTTATCATCACCAATAAATTGCATTGTAACCAAGGTTTTAAATATTAGCTGATACTGTGTATCGCAAATATTCTGTCAGATTTTTTAGGTATACAGTCCAATAAGACTCCCAATATTACCGATATGATACCACCTATATTGCTGAGTTTCAATATCATAAACTATTGGGCGATACCGATTATGAGATTTTAAACTATAATTGGAACATATCACATAGACCTCATCTTAGCTTACTACTGACTGGTGATTAATCTTTTGTTTGATTCTTTGGAGACTAAACAGTGTGAAGACATCTTACTGTTGCTTGTACTAAAACGATAGCAGCAGTAAAGGAGACTTAGAAGTTGCTATCTCTCCCAATTTCAACAATTGGTTTTACATTTATTTTAATTTTTATTGTAATTTATGATTATTTATCAAGTTTTAAAATACATATTACTTAAAACAATGATTTTAGCACCAATTGGCTCTGTAAAACATGAATTATAAAGTTCCTGTGTTGTGATTCTTCTTCACACCATAATATGAAACAGATTTTGACTAATCCCCTGCTACAGGACAGTGAAATATATGACTAGCCAGTTGTTAGGAAGTGCTTGATTTGTTAGGTTTTGCTCTTGCATGATAGATAATTAGTGGATAGGTCAAACCTCTTAATGATGGGTAATTTATAAAAGATTGGTTGATTTCTTTTTAGGAGATGAGTGGTTCAGGTTGAGGACGTTAGCCTTTTGAGTCATCATTGCAACAGCCATGAGATTCAGTCGAACTTTTGATATGACTATCAGCAATATGTCAGGTACGGCATTCACCCAGCTTGTTTTTGTGATCTCCTGAAGCTACATTTAATGGGCCTTCGAAAGGATTCTGTATCAGGCACATTCCACAAGGCTTCCCAAAGAACAGTTTGGTCAAAACTAGAGTGTCAATGATGTGCAAGTTTGTAAATGTGAGGAGTATGGGGATTAACTTGGCAATGTATCATAAGTTTCTTGGTCTCTTTTCCTTATGGAGGTTAAGGTGCCCTATGTTCCAACATTATTTGATCAGGTTTGGGGATCATGATTTTTCCTTCAGCTGGATTTTGATTCTGAAAGTAGCTGACATATGAAAGACTTTAAGAGACAAAGATTGCTGTCCTTGTCAGCGAGTTAAAAATTTTAATTTAAAAAAGTTTTACTTCGTGGTATAAACAACCCTGATATTGAATTCAACTGCCTGAGGGTCTTTTTCTTTTTGATAATGACATCAGAGTCTAATTAATTATCAAAGTTAAATCCTCCAATGAACACTGTTGGGAATTGAACCTGGAACCATGCTCTTGGGAACAATGGTGTATTACCAGCCGAGCTAACTCGCTTTATAAAAGCAAACTACAAATTCTGTAGTATGAATGTCCATTCCTATTAGTCTTTTAGATAACCTATAAGTTATAGGACTCTTGTTGTTTGGACAAAGTAATCAAAAGATTATTTTTGCATCAGTTCGTTGTGTTAATTGATTAGGCCTCAAATGAAATTGCATCGAGACCCTTCATCCTTGTATCTTATGATATGCATTCCTTTCTAACTCAGCAGTACAACCTGTGGTCCAGAACAAACTCATCTCTTTGCAAGTACCTTTCATCATTTCAAGTTATAAAGTAGGATCTGTTCAAAGTCTTGATTTTAAAGCTATGATCAACGTACAGATTCTTAGCATCAATTTCCACAATCATCTCCCCTTTTATGTATGTAAAAAGTTTTAACTTAATGGTTTTTATGACATGCTTAGTTGTGCTGGTTAGCGGTATGTCTTGCAATTTATTGGTTTTGATGTTACAATTAATTTGGCCATACTATATTTTGTGCTTGAAATGGATTGGTCATCTTTACATAGTTATAATGCTTTACAAGGTAAAGTGTCCTACTTTTTTGCTAGCCAAACTCAAACACACATTTTTTTTTTGCAACATTACCCAAATTGAGTCCCTAGTGAGTCGAACTCGGAAACTCTTACAAATTAGAAAGGGATGATGCCACTAGAGACAAGGCTCATTGGCATAAATTGTCCTACTTGCTATTGGTTACCTAAGTTATGTAGCTTATATTCTTATGATAAGAGGCATTTCTTTTAAAAAGGAGCTATATTTTATCGGAAAATTATGAGTGATAACTGTTAATCAGTTCTGTCTTACAGATTGCAACAATAGCGGATTCAGTGTATGGTGTTTGGGCCAAATATCGTTTGCAAATTACAGGTAAGCTTGTACTTAAAATTCTCTTTTCCAACCTGTAGTGAGTTCTTGATTATATTCATTTTCGGTTTTGATCATTCAGTTATCTGCTGAGTTGTTGTCAGACTCTTGGTTATAATTTAGCTATGGCGAGTCTCTCTTTATAGTTGCTATCAGTAAGAAGCTTCCTTGTCTCAGTAGTATTCTCTGGGATATGTATTGACCACCGCGGAATGTTTCCCACTGCTTACTTATTGCCATATAGATGTTCTACTACTGTAACAAATAATTTGTGGTTACTCCCAATCTGTAAGGTTGCCATAGCATACTGTAGCCTATAATTTCATATATTTAATTCTAGTAAATTACACAATCCCATTGATTGATTGTAAGGGGGCGATAGATGGTTCCATTCTTCATTTCCCTTGGTAACTAAATCATGTCGGGTTCTTTCCATATTGTCGTAGTAGAAACTTATCACATGTATGCATGCATATGCATGAACCAAAAAAAAAAACTGAAAAAGAAAAGAACAGAAATACATGTCTCTGTCATTCTGTCTGATGCATAGGCACTTACCTGCTTATCCACCTCTTTTTTGCTAAAAGATTTCGCATATAGTGTAGTATGTTTTGTCTTTCTTTCAGGAATTTATATAATGCATGTATTATGTTAATAAATTAAATTTTCTTGGAAGAAATGCCTCACATTATGCTTTAATGGTCCTTTATAACAAACACAATTTTGGGCATATTAATAGATTTGTTAATGTTCACAAGGGATGCTCGATGGAGGTCTTACATCCGTGTCAGTTACATTCAGATATTAGAATGCTTGCCTAGGTATATGCAAAATTACATAGGAGAGTATTATTGCAATCTAATAGCAACACCAACCGAGTCAGCTGCAAGCATTGCAGTCCTGAACTGGTTAGTATGATTGCTTGCCTTCTAATTTAAAATTTCAGAAAGTTGGTAATGAGATAGAAGAGAATAGAGCACACTATGGTAGAAAAATAGTCAAGAATGCATTGTGTTTTTTAGGGATTACTCTAGGTTTCAAGAGAAAACAGTGAGAGATTGGTGGAGAAGTGGTCGAGGATGTACTCTGTTTCAGAGGTTGCACTAGGTTTCATGCCCTAGTTCAAATCAATTTTTGACATCTAAATTACTGTTTTATGTATAGTATGGTATGGGATGTGTTTCTATATATTTAGGGAACAGGTCTTGAGTTATATTGATTTATACTATTAGAGTAAAAACCCAGTAGAAATATGAGACTTGTAAACAATATGAGATTAAGTGAGCTAATTTGAATCTGGAACCTGAATTTGCTACCAACTTACCTAGTTTTCAACAAGGTGATCTAGAAGAGAATTTAGCCAAGCGTATACAAGCAAGCTCCAGCTATGCCCAAGATTTGTTGTCTATTTCAGTGAGCTTAGAAAATATATACTTAGCTTATTGAACAAGCTTTTCCCAACCCAATCCCAGCTGTCCTGAGTTTCATGAGTTCCTTATTGACCCTAGATCATATACATACTCGGACAATACCAAAACAATCTGATTATGGGAGAGCTAGCAATTTACAGATCGTCTTTCTTCTTGCTTTTTAGAAATTATTTTCACCAAGTTGACCTTGATACTGGTACTACAACAGCACAATTACCAATTTGATGATAAGAAATTGTGGTGAAAGGGGTATTCATATCCTGGTAACAGATTATTCAGATGTGAGCTGCAGCTTACAGTTACACAATTCATAATTTACTAGATTCTCATTAATATATATTGTGGAATAATTTATTAACTTATTATTAATGTTTTCTAAAATTAGGTCGGCCTCCTCTGGATAACATTCTGGAAGCAAGAAAGAAAAAAGTGGTGCGTGCGCTGCATATTCATCGAAGATAAATTATTTGTTATTTCAATTTATTTGGTGGTGAAGGGATTGTGAGGTATTATGCTCCGTCCAGTTAAGAGATGTAATTTTAAGTTTATGTTTTTGTCACAAATGATTTGAAGAAAAATGACAGGTACGTAAGAAAAAAAAAAAAGGAAGCATGGAGAAAGGTTTCAGCAAAATTGGGGCAAAAATAAAGCCTTTTTTCCTTCCTTCATCTTCACTGAAACTGGATGAGAAGAGTCATTTGGTTGACTTGCATAATCTTTGGCCTCACTCCTTTAAGCCGAGAGAACAATCTAAAGCAATGACTGAACTTTTCAGATCTCATATACCCAACTAAATTGAGTTTTATTTGTATAAACAATGAAGTCAATCAGCAATCATTCTAGTGATTAGCAGCCTCCATTTACAAGTTTACAGTTGCTTCTTTCTAATAATGAGCGATTTAACCGAAAACCTTTTATGATCTGAAACGTGTCAAATGCTTTGGTCCTATTTGGCTGCTTACATGCTTGGTGCATTTCTTTTTGATGGTCAGGGCGAAGCATGCACGGATGATAAGGTCTGTAAGATGTGAGCTTCAGTCCTTGATGATTACTCCCACTTATACTCAGTTTGCAGCAGAGTTCATGCTTCCTTTGATCCTAAATGGAGTTGGTATGTAGATATTTGTTACGATTTCTAATTCCGCTCTCCATATTTGTTCTATGGGCTATATATATCTATATTATATAGAACATTTGCTGCTGAACTAGAAAAAGCTTAATACAAGAGAGAAATATGACTGATGTCTACCATCCATTACATTTTTTCTTTATCGCGGTAATGTTTTTTGCATGTATAAGTATAACCACATAAAACTAGAGAACTGGCCTTGATAAAGAATTGTGAGGCCATGCAACTGGATGAGTATTTTAGCAATCAATTTTTGCACGGTCCTTCTGTTGGTTTGTTTCCTTCAAAAAAGAAAAGTTCTCCAAATTGCGGGGCAAGCAAGACAAGCTTGCGTTTTGCTGTTCTGATGGTAAGGTTTTGGCCTGTAATGTCTCCCACATTCTTACTAGTAACTAGAGATACCCTTAGAAATTTCATTTTCTTGCCTGGTATTATTATTAATATTATTTTTAGTAGCAGCAGTAGCAACAACAGCAGCAATAGCAGCTTGCTTAGTTCTTGTTTGGGGTCATCTGGGATTAGTTTAGATTGTGTACGTGGATGAGTGTGGGTGTTAGCAGTTATTGTAGGTTAAGATACTATATCTCATGGAATAATGGCTCTATAAATCTTCATTGTTCATATGTTTTCATTGTATTCCAAAAGTGCTTATAGCGCACACCATCCTGGTAACTTTAGGCCCGATGAACGACCTAAATAGTTATAGAAACAGACTTTGTGATCACTTAGATCTATGGTGAAAATCTAACAAAAAATCAGGAGTTGTAGCTCACGCAGGAAACAGAAATGGTGCAGATCCTAACCTTTTGATTTCGTTAATGTGCTTGGGTTCCCGAACCCTCCCTAGGATGCTGGGAGGAAGAGGCTAGCTTTGCTAACGCAGTCCATGTGGCATGGAAGATTGATCTGCTTTGCAAAACTGAGTTGATATATTCCATAGTTTCTAATGATACTTTTGATATTACCAATTTCCAATATTATAGACCATTGTTCAGTACTGACGCCAATTGCAAGATTTTAAACTTTAATTTAGTGCTTATTCTACTATATTTAATGCAAATATGATCGTTGGTAATTGGAGTTGATTTGTCTTGCATGGATGCCACTAAAAAAAAGTCCAAAATTCTTTACATATTTTCAAGTATACCTGATTTAATGTAGTCGATTAATACCCTTATTTATTCCCCCTCTTAAATGACCAAAAAAAGTATGGAATATGTAGAATTTTGTGCTGGCGCAAACTTTTAACATTCACATGCATCACATGTACTAAACATTTGTTTTAGCAGTGTTCTAAAACTTGGAAAACTGGGATAAATACTCATCCGCTCAGGATTGGAGTAAAAACGTGTACGAGTTGAAGAAATCACCCAAAAACTCGGACAAAACGGGTACTTGGAGTACTCGCCGAGTTAAACAATAAGGGTATCGGATTTTTTTGGATTTTAACCAAATTCTAAACCTGAACTCTAATCCATAAAGACAAAGTCGGGTTAAGATTTTGTGTTTATTGTTTCGCTGCCCTAATCTCTAATTTTCCTCTAATTTCCACTCGGAGATCTAAGTTCCCCTTTGTGGGCGACCTTTTTCGTGGGCGGCGACCCTCTCCAGTGATCTCTGAGTCTTTCTCAACCTCAACGACGATCCAAATCAAGCTTTCTTTCTCAGAAAAAGTCTTTCTGAACTTCGAACTCGTCGACCACTTAGGTCACGGTTCTATGTTAGTTGGAGTTAAAAAATTTCTTTAATTTTACTTCATTTTTAGTTTATTTGAGGTTTTGGTTTGGTTTTGCCTTTCGATTGTGGGCTTTGCTTTGGCTTTAGCTTTTGATTGCGAGTTTCGCTTCGGCTATGACTTTCGGTTTGGGTCTCTTTGCGTGACTGTGTGATCTCTAATTGTTTTATCTCTATATTAGTGTGTTTAATGCACAACTGTTATGTCTAGATGGCTTCTGTGCATTTGGTTTGGCATTGGTTTTCGGTTGTAAATTTCGCTTTCGCTTTGGCTTTTAGTCGTGGGTTTCACTTTGGGTTTGGCTTTCGGTTGTGGGTGTCGCTTTGGCTCTGGCTGTTGGTTTGGGTCTCTCTATGCGACTGTATTAATATGTGAACTCCTGAAGCTTTGGCTTTGGGTTTGTGATTGTATGGATTCTTGATGCTTGATATCTCTGTGTGATATGATGAGAGAAAAATTGGGAAATGAATCAAATGATGCTTGATTGCTTTCGGTTTGGCTTTGGGTCTCTCTGTGTAACTGTGTGAACTCCTGAGTCCTCTGTGTGATGTGATGGGGGAAGAAATGGAGAGTTGGCTTGGAAAAATTGACCTCTGATCACAGTAACATAGAGTTTGTGTGTCGGACTTTGATTGCAGACCTCTGGTTTTGGCTTCAATCTCAGCTCTAGATCTCTGGTTAATGATGGGTCCTACTCTAGATCTCTTTGTGACGATTATGATTTATGAAATCTGCTTGAATATATTTATGATATTTGTTTTTGAGTTATGAAATTATATGTTTTTTTATTACATATTTTCTGTATGCATGTTCATTAAAATAATATTATTCCAAGTTCTAAATGAGTGCTTACCGAGTACTCCAAGTATTTACTACTCGCTCTCGGACCGAGCTAGTATTTTAACTGGATTTTAGAACAATGAGTTATAGTATTATTATGTCAAGTCTCTTATTGTAGATCAATGTTCTAAAATACGTTCTCATTATGCGAGCGATTTTGGACCGCATAATGCTTAAACAGATTCCATGAAGACTAAATAGATTATAGGAAATTATATGGAATATTAATATTTTATTATGTTGATATAATAATATTTAAAAATGCTTATATTGAGTGTTATAAAAAATTAGGGAACGAGATCTTAATTTTTTAGTTTTGCTTAGCAACAAGCCCATAATACTACTTTAAATAGTCTCACATTCAAACTCAAATCTTGAAACTTTCACTTCTCTAGACTTAATTTTAATTTTTAATCAAAATCTTAAATAAATCTAAGATTAATAGTGCAGTTTCAGCAGTGAGACGAGAGTAGGAGATTGAGAGACTGAGAATTAAGGAGATAGAGTTCATGAGTGCGAGAGACTGAGGAGAGAGTAGGCGAGAGGGAAGGGCTGAAAAGAGCGATTCGACAAGAGAGAGATGCTGAGAAGAGCGATTCGGCGAGAAGGAAAACTGAGAAGAGATTTCCAGAAAGGAAAACTTGTTGAGAGAATCTTGGCGATAATGAGAGCAAGTCTCAACGAGAGCGAGAAATGCATAAGAGGCTACGAGAGATGAGTTTGATCGGCGAATCAAAGAGAAAGGAAGGAGAAATGTCGATGAGCAGTTGAAAACGTATACTTGATAGAGAAAATTTGAGAAAACCACATCTTCTACAATCCTAAAAGGGTTAGGATCGGGTGTGGATTTTTAATGTTTTGAAATCTGAGAATCTATTAACAGATTAAACGTTTTATGTGGGTTATACGGACGCATAACCCTTATAACCTGCATACTTACTAGTTTACAAGGTTGTCTGTGCAATGGTGGCAATTTTGGGTTACTCTGCATTCGCTTATGCGGTCGCATAAGCGCTGCATAAAACAATTTTTTTAATACTGATGTGGAATGGTTCTGTTTTGCACTGATTAGGAGGATCACTATAGTTTAATGGAGTGTGAGTTGTAAGACTGTGGTCTTTATGAGCGGAGTTGGATTCTGACATTCGTCCACCATCACCTACCGTGGCTATTTTCTTGGAACATAGATTGTCACTGCAGTGATCTCAGCTAAGATGGTTATGGTACTAGCTCTAGATTGGTGTTTTAATCAAGCAGGTTATTTTCATATTAACTAGGCAGCGGGAGACATGGGTTGTCTTGGGAGTGGGTTCTTTCATCAAGTTAAGTATGTAATTTTAATCCAATATGGAGCATAGTTAGTAAAACCAGTTATGGAAGAAAAGAAAAACGCGTGGGAAATATTCAGGTTGTGGGATCTACATAGAAACATGTATTAGAAACATGTATTTAGAAGGATGACAAAAATATTGCATGTATGTATGTATGCGTGCATGCACGCACTTTAAAGACATGGATAGATAGATATGCAAGAAAAAAAATAATCTGCTGTTAATCAATGATATAAGATCAGCAAAAAGAAAAACAAATGATATAACATTTTTGAGTCCATTTTGGCTTGTATTGAATTGCTCAATGAGTAAATAGGTTTACCAACGATGATCTATGATTAATTCATAAATAAAAATAAGAAAAGGAAAGCAATACACAATTTAATCCTGTTCATATGAAAATATATCTATCCCAAAAATGTAAAGATAGGTCACAACAGGTTAAAGATTTTGTCAAAAATATGGGTTCTTTTTTTTGTCTTAATGTTTCTCTTTCTTTTTTGGAAAACTTTAAACATGGAGGCATTAAACCTTTTTCTAAAATATATGGAAGTTTTGCTAACTGTTTGTGGGGCTAATGCACGTTGAAAAACTTAAGGGTGATAAAGAGGACGATGGAGAGCATTTCTAGGCTGATGACCTCCGGGATACAACAAGATTGAACATTGCAATTGTAGTCTATAGGATCCAATATTATGACTTCAGAATGCTGGTTGGTACTAGTTGATAACCCTTTATTTTGGTGACGTTTCCTAACGATAAAGGGGTATGGGAGTGGTGTAGTCTGCCTAGCCTGTATTTAGTGAAACAGACTGTTCAATATATCCTTCTATAATAAAGGTGTTTACATAAACTTTAACCATGTGAGGTCGGAGTGGAAGGAGGTAATATGCATGCTATCAGGAATCCTCTGTATTTTTAGGTACATTGAACTTCAATATACTGTGATTACTACATTCATTTGAATTCTCAACTAGATGGAGTCTGTCTCTCAGGGATAAATTTTGAGAAGCTGGTGCAGCGTAGTTACTCGGTACCAATCTCCTTTTCATTAGAAACTGGACTGATAATGGTTTTTGGCATACGAATACAAGCTATTTGCATGAACTTTTTGTGCTTTGAGAATAACACTGTGAAGTCAGTTGTATAAAACATTTTTGGTAAAGCGTGTGAAGCAATGTGCAATGTAAATTGCCTTGGATATGGGACGTCAGTTGACATTACCAAATAAAAAGTTATTTTTTGTACTGAAAAATCCTTGATAATAAATCTCATCATTTTTCCTCCCTCTATTGGCAACCAGAATCTTCAAGAACTTTGGATATGGGAAGTGGGTCCTTTCGTCTAGTTGTGTAGGTTCAATTCATTCCTTTCTGGGTACTCTTGTCATCAAACATTGAATTTGGGATTCTTATACCATGGCATTTTCTCGAGGATAACAGTGAATATTACAATTCTCTCTCTTCATTGAACTGAATCATATGTATTTGTGTCTTAGACAAAAACCTAGGGCTTGTTGTCCTTTCTGGTGTGGATGGCTGACTGATGGTAGGCTAAGACCTCCTACATTACTTCCAGACCCAGTCCATCTGTTTCCAGTTTTGCTACTTTAATGCTCTTGCTTCCACAGTGCTTGCTATTTACTGATGTTCCATCATCGATAAATGGTTACTATATTACCTTCTGTTGGTGGTGCTTCCACTTTCTGAGTTCATTTATGTACAATCCCATCAAATGCGCTTCTAAAGCATGGCGAATGGCAACCACTGTAAACTTGGAATGAGGCCACCCTCTGCCGCTTCTGAATCATGGGCTTGCCACTGTTAACTTCTGCTGCCTTTGCTACATGGACAACATGCCATTACATGGCAAACTAAAAGGATACACGTATGCACACCTGTCAGGTGTCCGATACGTAGTGGCTTCATGATAGGAAGTGTCCTTGCTGCTGCTATTTCCTTCCCTGCTGCTATTTCCTTTCCTGCTGCTTAATGCTCATGAGTATTCTGTGTCTGTGCTCTGCAGCCTGCGGTATCCTGGGAATTAAGATGAGAAGAGTGCTTCAAGATTTGACTTTACATGTGATTGTTTTAAAACTTGCTGCCTGCCTGGGTGCTGCCTTGAGTTCAACCATTACTCTGCATAAGTAACCCCCAAATAAATATATCTCAAAAGCGCTATTATTTTCTTTTTCATATGGCCCTAATCTAATTGCCGATTCTGTGATTAGTTGCTACTAGCTGGTCTTTGGTCATCTCCTTGGTTGCCTGGCTCCTTGTTTGCTCGAATGTTCCTTAAAAAATTCTGCTCCTATGAAGCCAGACTATGTTTTTCCCCCCTCCTGAAGGTTTACGACTACTTTGTATGTTGTGATTTTTGTCATCATCTTCCTTCTGTGAAACCACCACATAGTAATCCTGTAGCTAAATTTCAGTTTTCCCTCATGGGCACTTATGGATCAGACCAGTTTCTTTATGGATCAGACCAGTTTCTTTTCTTTGAATTGAAATTGTCACAAGGTGTCATTGCTATTTCCTTGCCAGCTTATCCATTACACAAGCGCTTGTGGGCACATCTGCTTCCACTCTTTCCTTGCAGGCTTATCTATTATGCAAGCTCCTGTGGTCACATCTGAACGCCTACTAAAACATCAAACTTGTAAGAGCTAGTAATTTAGTATAAAACTCACGCCCTTTGTTTTGAGTCTCTTAAACATGTTTTCTGCGTCCATGATACACTGCAATCATGGATTTCAATGTTTGGTTGTCTGTGGGCTATGCCAAGCCAATTGAACATTGACTGATTCATCTGTGCTTAGGGGCATGTTGAGCTGATTGCAGCTGTAATCAAGTCAGCTGGGTCCTCCTTCCATGTGGTCAATACCCAAACCCTGAGCGTGCATCTAACAGAGCCTCCGCTATAGTGCACAATGTCAGAGAGAAAAAAGAACACCTCAAATTTACGTCTTACAAATATTAAAAGAAACAAGACTAAACACCCTTGCTTGGCTAGATAGCTGATTGAGCAGCTTGAGTTTGGGTTGATTGTTACTTTCTTATACTGAACAAGCCATGGTCTAACTTAATGTTGTCCTTCGTTTTCCTGCTTATTTGCAACCTTATGCAATTAATTCTTGTACTTAGAATTTTAAGCACATTGGTAGGGAAATAGTAATTTTTGTATTGTTGTTTTGTCGATCAAATATTGGAATCATATCTTTTACTTCTACCAAATTTTTAAAGTACTTTGTATATGTAGAGAACCAGATTTTTTTTGAAGGAAACGGAACTAACATACTTCTTTGCTTAGCTTTACAACAGTACGTGTCAACTGCCAAACTATAGTTTATGGATAAAGTGAAGCTAACATAAACATCTTGAAGTAGGAAACTCTGATCCCATCCCTATCTATTGGGAGGGACTCAGGAGCCATATTCTTCAAGCACCATACCACAATGAAAGAAGTTCATTAATTAGAGGGAGGGATGTTCCCTAACTAAAGGAGTAATTCAGGAATTTAGGGGAGAGACTGAGGGAGAGAAAGGAGATACCATATGTGCCAAAGCATCATACTATAGTGAGGTTTTTGCTCATAACTTAAAAAGAGTGCAGTTGTCTTGTTCAAAAAATGAGGGTCATCTGTGTTCAAACAAAGATGTGTCGGTTTCATTGTAGCTCGAGGTCAACTTGTCTAACAGTTAAGCAGCTTGTGCTTGAAAGTGGAGCCGAGACTGAACTGAATAGTTGAATAAAGTATTATGAAGGAGCTCTTAGCGAGTCAAGCCAAGCAGTTCATGAAATGCTTTCTTAAATTTACAGCCTACATTTAAACACAGCCATCACAGTCAATTGCATTTTGGCATATTAAGCTTAATGGTTGGTTTAAATGCAGTCATGCTCAAACTTGGAGATTGGATTATAAATCTCTCAACTTACATCTTAGGCTTATGCATAGAAGATATATGATTGTACATATTCTTGTATCATTGCTCAACAAGTGTAGAACTCAAGGTTGTTTTTGATTGAAAAAAAATTCTTCTGTACTCTATCTCGTGGTGATCCAAGGTTTCAAGATCTCGCAGATAGAAAATCTCATCATAATTGTATCAACGCGCTTATCTAATTTTTATTTTGAGAGTGCGTTGATAACTACTATAAGAAGATTGCCGATGCCCCCGAACAGGCTTCTTCGCCGGATCTCAATGACGGGGATCCCCCTTATCATGTGCAAGATCGAATGGATGGACTATCATCTTTCCTCAATGTCCAACTAGGGATTTCACCATAAATTCTAACACGAGATCAGTATATGGTCCCCTTAATTAAGGGGTTTGGCATGGATTAGTGTGGTGCGGCCGTGAAAGCTATGAGCAAAATCTTAGCGCAGTTATGGTTTTAGATCTTGGAGGTGGCGATTTTAGCACACAAGATAGTGCTTATGGGCTTTCTAGAGGAGGTACAAATTCTACCACAACTAGGATTTTCGAGTCAAGAGGCGGCACAAACCCTAGATCGGCTGTGGTGATCAAGCACTAGGCAACCAATTTCTTAGTGCAACTAGAGCTTTGGATTAAGGAGATAATGTGCCCAGCGTAACCATATCACAACAAGGGTTCAAGTCAAGGTGCAAAACAAAAGGTAAGGCCAATGTTTGGAATTTTGCACCTAGATTTCGAACAACTTCATGGAAGGATATTTGTTGCTACAGAAGAGCAACTAATGAAGCGTGCAAGTTTGAGACATCCTTTCAAAGATTGACAACGATGGGTAACCCTTATGCGGAGATTTTTCTAAACTTGCAATTGCTAAAATTTTCTTTTAATGGAATACACTTGGGGGCTATGTTACGGGTGAAAAACTTTTCTACTCTCAATTTAAAGGGTCTGTTGGCAGAACGTGGAAACCCACTTGTTCTCTTGTAATTACTCACGAGAAACAAGTTTTTTCTTTAAATTCCAAATGCAAAAAAAAGTGTGATAGGGTACTATATAAAGCCACTTGGTTGTTTGATGGGAGATTAATAACTTTGAAGCAATGGACATAATCAATTGGTTTGGAAAGATATTTACTTTCCTCGGTGTCAATTTGGACTCCTTTTCCGAATTTATATATAAAACTCTGGTCCAAAGAAGTTCTTAGTAGGCTAGCGAGTCTAGTAGGGATCCCACTCTTCATAAATAGAGCGACAACAACAGATAAAAAGCTTCTCTTTACAAGATGCTTTGTTGAAATCAGTGCTACAATAAAACCAATGGAGCATTTAACCTTTGAGATTGAAGGAAAGGGCCATGTTAAGATCTTAACCCCTATTTGTAAGAAGTGCAAGATTTTTGGACATGTGGTAAATATCTGTCCTACATTAGAGATTTGTACTTCTAAATCCAAATTTCATAATGATGAATTTGCTGAGGAAACCATAGAATCCCAAACGAAGTTAGTGATACCGATGAGAAGCCAACAAAAAAGATGATAAGAAAGGTACCACTAATATGCAATCTACAATATCATAAGAGGCAAATCTTGAAGACAACACGGGCATATTGTGCAAGAGGTTAGCGAGATTCAAATCAACAATGACGAGTGTGATGAAAAAATTCTCTGTGATGATCCAAAAACAATGGGTGAATCCAGCAAAGATGCAGCTTTACAAGTAGTTTATACCACCTGCAAGTACACATTCTCTTTCATCTATATTGCCAAGCCTACCGTACTTGGAAAATCTATAAAGTCACTTCAGAAAATCATTGCCGTAGATAATGAGGAGTGAAAAGTTGAGCTAGAGAAACAAAATTCCACAAATAAGGACATAAAGAATGTACTTCAGCAGTAGAGAAGCCATGAGGAATCCTAGGCCATAAAGAGGATCTACGAGCTAGCCCCTGAAGCTAGCTACAGGGAAAAATTAGTTTGAGTAGTTGAAACACATACCATCTCATTCATTAACTGCAAGAAATTTTGAGAGACTAAACTTAACTCTTAGGATTTACAGTTCTAGTTTTTCTTTATCATAACTCATATGGAAGCCTTGAAAATGATCCTATTAATAATTTAAGGCATTTCCTCTTGGGATCGTTTATGGAGTTATCATTATAATGTTTTTTTTTGTTTTTTGTACTTTTTAGCGCAATGAGTTACATTACTTTTCAAAAATTATATATTCTTGCGTCAATATATAAAACTACATATTTATAAGGCTTACATGAGTTATTATACATATAATTTTTTGGAGACTTTTATAAATTGTAGAGTGGACATGATTGTTCATATATGTAGAAATCTATGTAAGGTAAAATCATAGAAGAATTTACTCTTAACAGGAGGAATCTCATACTTTCATGCATACTTTTAAATAATTCATTATGTAACTCGTTATAACGAGGACATATCATAACAAGGGCATATCATTATATGATCGATAACCTAATGTTACATAACCTTGTATTCTCTTAAGTTATAATATGTTATTTTGGATTTCATTATTTATTGTAACCTAACTTCTTTATTAGCTTTCTTTTGGAGTATATATATCTTGTGCCCCAAGTAATAACTACCCTTTCTACCAGGTAGTCCCCAGTCTATTTGGATTTGAATCACCCATCGATTTTGACTTGATATTACTACCTAGCTGATCCTGATATTTTCAATAGTCAGTTTCTATTACGGCATTCACAAGAGGATTTCATCAAATGACTAGTTTGTTTGTATTGCTTTTATAATTAGAGTACTTGATTTGTTTATAATTACTTTGTTTTGTAGTTGATATTATATTATAAAGTGATGGTAACATCAATATGTTTATTGTAATTCCAATTCATGTGAACTTATGTTCATAAAGTATGAAGGTGAGAATTAAGAAATTATGATTTTGATTGTAGATTATGATCAATATATTTTCATATATTACTATAATAGATTATGATAATATTTTTTTAAACCTATATATTAAAATTATTTTGGATAATATTATACTTATTTTTAAAAAAAATTGATGTAACCTAGATGTTAATTGTGCTGTGCTATAATCTAACCATATACCCAATAAGTTTGTTCTGTGTTATTGTTATTTTAAACATTGGTTCCACAGTATACTTTATCTCAAATGATACACAAGTTTGATTGCTTCATTCATTACTAAACCGGCACTCATGTTTTCCATTTACCTGTAATGAGAACTCCCTACTTTTGACAATTAACCACTCATAATTTACATAGTTTGCAGTTCTTAGCCCAAAACTAAGTTCCTATTTTGTACCTGCGCTTTCTAGAAACTGCAAATTACCTTTTACTCCAACTCTTTAACAACACACCTCCCTACCTATTTTCACGAGGTTAATTTCACACAGGATATATCTAAATTTAAAGCTTGTTAACATGATGCTTGATAGCAGAATATAACCATACTTCTAAGGCCTAGTCTGTATACAAGGTTCCACTTAGTGAAACCACAGTTTTGGAGAGTTTCAACTTGAAACTCCATTTTTAAGAGTGTACCTATTTGGGAGCCTAAAGTGGAATTTCTAAACTCCGGTTTCGTAGAGTTTAAGACTCTCAAAACCTCCAAAATCAAAAATCCATTCAGAGTGGATTTTTCCATAGTTTTGTAATGAGCTAAGGTGAAACTTCGTTTTGAAACTTTTTACGCAAACTAGACCTAAATGGGGTGCTTAAATGTTAATCATGGGCTTTCATTTATAACTGTGTAATGCTGCTCCTAAATTTTCAGTTCAGTTCTCTTTACAGTTATGCTCTTTGCAGTACACTGTGCTGGTATTGTCTGAACGTGGTAAACTTTCAGATTTTGGATTTGAAGGTAGGATGACGCCAACTACTATCTTAAAGCCGAAGATAGACAGTCCTTCAACAACAACAACAACTAAGCCTTTTATCCTAAGTACTTGGGGTAGGTTACATGAACCAAAAGAGAATCATGCCAGACGATCACGTTGATAATAGGGAATGCCCTAATAAAATTCATATTTTGGCTCATGTCCTAATATGTGATAATGTTTTACGTTGACTGTCACTGGCCTACCACAACCCTTCTCCTTTATTCCGACTTGGAACAGATAGTGAAAGGATAAATTTTTAAGCACAGCACTGGCAGAGATATAGACAGTCCTTCAACTAGATAAAAAACCATGGATGCTGGTTTCCTGACCAATTGACCAAAATGGTTTGAGGATTTTAGCAGGCTGCACTATATTGGGAGCATTGGTTTGAATGTGAAATGAATTCTCCATTTTTTTAGTGCCAAGGAAGGATCCATATGCTACTTCTTGAATTGCATGTATTCGTAAATTCAAGCTTAGTGTTTCTGATTGTCTTTTCTTGATCTAATCGGATAATTTTCCTTTTCCTTTTGTTCTATGTTCACAGGTATACAAGGAATTAAATTTCTAGTTTCTAATGGTCAATAAATTTCTGCTAGCAGAAATATTTTGTTGATATCTCTAATGTAATCTATAATGCCTATGCAGAAAATGGAGCAGGAACTACCACAAGAATGAAAATGGTTATTTAAGCACCAAGCAGAGTAGATACATGGCTTGTTGATATAGTTATGGTGAACTAAAGGCAAAATGTTTCTTGTAATCTTAAACTTATTGCATGGCCAAGAGAAAGCAAGAACCTGTTTGTGTTCAGATTTCAGTTGCCTTCTCATGTCTAATGATGGTGAAATAGATGCGAAATTTTTCATGTCTAATGACGTAATATGTATCCCTATGTTTTAGACATATATTGCTCTTCGATTTCAATGAGCAAAGGATTTTTGGAAATTAGTTTCAGTCGCTCAATTTCAAAGACCAAGGTATTATAATATGTAACCCTAATGCAAACTAAAATTATAAAAATCATACAGAAAATCCATCAAAGTAATGCATAGTTATTGAGAAATTAAATTAATTAATAAACCAGTAAAAGAGTATATTTATTCCACCACTCGTAGAAGAAAATAGAAAAACTCGCATTAGTAAGAGAAGATCTCGTTATTATCAACAATTGTGAAAGAAAAAGGAGGAAGAAGAGAGTTATTCCTAAGAGTCTAGAATATAGAAAATCCATATAAAATGGAAATATGATGCTCTTGGTAATGATGTATTTTTAGAAATATTTTTCATATCTATGCCAAATAAAAGAATAAACCTAAACATTTTTCTATATATTTCTATCCTACCAAACACAACCTAAAGACATCTGCTAGAAAATTTGTATAGATTCTTCTGTTGTTGTAAACTCTTTTTTTGCGGTTAGACACAAGATTTTAAACATCTACTTTTATATACGCAACCGATAATTTGAGCTAAATCATTTTGCCAAAAAAAAAAAAAAAAAAAAAGAAAAAGAAGAGAAAAAGGGAACTTTGCTCTTTTTGTGTAATTAAACACACGAGAAGCAAATAATTTTACTCAAGCAACAAAAAACTTGAACTAAATCATTTTGCAAAAAAAACTAAAGAGAGAAAAAGACAAGAAAAGAAAAGAGAATATAGAAACTTTGCTTTTTGTGTGTGTGCAATTAGACACATGAGATTAAGAAGCACATAACCTTACGCAAGCAAAAACTTAAGCTAAATCATTATGCAAAAAAAAAAGAAAAAAGAAAAAAAAAGAAAAAAAGAAAAGCAATGAAGAGAATATAGAAACTTTGCTCTTTTTATGTAATTAGACACACAAGATTACGAAGCATATAATCTTACACACGCAACCTATAACTTTATAGAACAAAAAAAAGATGAATGATGAAGTTTCTAAAAGAAACAAAAAAAAAAAAAAAACAAACTAGAAGAGTTTTTATCGCGTCACTCAAGCAGCAAATGCACTTATTGAGAATCTGCTAACTCTTTGAAATATAATTCTAGATATGGTGGGTCTTCCTCCTTATTCAACTGTAAATCAGTATCTGGACGTGCCAAAGCAGGATCGTTAGAACGACCTAGCAAGTAATACAAGAGGAAAAATAATAATACACAGCTACACTATGTTTATATATAAATAAAATATAAAATTGAATAAAATCATGATAGTATCAGAATTTTAAATTATGTAACGCCCCCGTTTTTCAGCTGCTTCCCAAAACGGAGGACGTTACTTATTATTTGCACTAGACAATCCAACAGTCACAAGATCTTGGAATAACCGTAACTACTGTCACAATCAGATTAATAAATAACATGTTTAAAACTGAAATGATTTCATTTATATAAAGAGTTCATTACATAAAATGGCACATTGCTTTAAATATGAACACAAAAGAGTCAAAGAGAAAAACAGTGCCTAGACAAAAGAAAATATAAACAAAATATACAAAAGTTCTCCAAGGGTAGTTCGCTTGCCTATTGTCACTCGATCTGTCCAACGAAGTACCAGTCTTCAACTTGGCTGGATCCCCTTCTTTACGTTCCAAATCTGGGTTAAAAACCCAGGGGATTAAACCCAACAAGTAACATATTTAAAAAGAGAAATTGTGTAATATCATAGTACAAGAATATCAGTGTGCATGAGTATGTTTAAGTCAGTGTTATTTGTATGCATATAAATTAAATATGAAGGCAAGCATAAATAAATGAACATGACAATAACTGTTTTGTCTATTTAATTCTATATTCTATTAGTCTCAGTCACCGTCCAATTTAATTTTGAAACTGTATTAATGGATAAGATAGCGCTATTATCAATTGTCTTATAAGTGCCCGTGCATACCCGAGACCCGGCCACAATATTTATAGCGCTGAACCATGACATGCCGCTAGGCACTACAATCAATTTCCGTACTGTATACAGTAATAGATATACCACTCTGGGTAAATATCAATTGGTGATCCATTAATTACCCAGGCCGCTGCAGTAAAAAAATCCCGGCCCTAACAATACAATCAATTCTTATACGGTAAGACTCTTATCCATCATATAGTTTCTCCTGTCCCGTGTTCATAATAAATTATGCACATGAAAATTTTATTTTATATTTATTTGTTTACTTTTACTTTTTCTTTTTTTAATTATTTTTCAATTTATGATAACATACTTGCATTTCCATGACTGTACATGACATGTAGTATCATAACACATGATCTGTAATATTAAAATACATGACTTATAATATCAAATCACGTGACATGTAAAACACATGACTTATAGCATGTTAAATTAACATATGATATATTAGTACATATGATTTGTAATATTAAGGCACATGACTTGTAGCATGATAAATTGATACATGATATATTAGTACACAATTATATTATAATGAATATCATTAAAATTATTTTAATAATCTGGTTTCATTCTCAATGTAAATCAATGACCCAATTTTGGAACCAAGTACATCATATAATAATATTGCATATAATAATTTGGACCCACTAAATTCCCACTTATTCATATTATTATTATTATTTTATATTTCTTTTCCTTTTCTGTCCAGCCCAGACCCAAGCCCACTATTTTTAAAATTTATTATTATTATTATTATTTTCTTGGCCCAAATCTAATCCAGCCCACTTATTTTATTTTATTTTATTTTTATTTTTACTGTGCTGGGCTAGGCCCAGTTCCTTATTTTTTTCTCTTCCTTTTTTTTTTCTTCTGGGCTGGGCTGGCCTGCCCAGTCTATATATATATATATATATATATATATATATATATATATATATATATTTTTTTTTTTTTTTTTTTTTTTTTTCTTCTTCTAGTCCAAACCAATTCCAAGCCCACCACTCTTTTTTTTTTCTTTTCTTTTCTTTCTTTTTTTCTGGACTGGGCCAGACCCAATTTCCCATTTCTCTCTTTTTCTCTTCTTTTTCTTTTTCTTTCTCTTCTTTCGCCCCAGTCCACCAATCTCTCTCTCCTCTCTATTTTCTTTGTCTCCCTTCTCTCTCTCTCTCTCTCTCTCTCTCTCTCTCTCTCTCTCTCTTTTCTCTCAACACAATCTATGCAACAAGTTATGCAAATTATTTTTGCATGGTAAAAATTTATTTGTTTGTTTATTTATCTTTTGCATGCAAAATTTATTTATTTATATTTTTTTTTCAAAATTAATCATATATCACAATATTTATATGAATCAAATTTAACGCGCTATTCTGATCAGTCTTCAATATCAATCGATAGATTAAAATGTCAATCAAGAATTTTTGCAAAATAAATCACAAAAATCACGTATACAAATATAAATTAAATAAAGAAATAAACAAAAAATATAGCAGTGTTATTTGCCTCAGCTCGATCTCGAATATTGGTTCGAATTCTCGGTTCGGTTTGATTTTTCTTTTTCTTTTTTTTTCCCTCTGGAGAGTTTGGCCGAAAAGAGAAGAACTTAGAAGTGAGGGAGAGTTTGTCCGAAAGGAGAAGAACTTAGAAGTGAGGCAGAAAAGGAGTGAAGGGTTAGAGAAGAAAATAATTTGAGGGCAAATTCATAATTTTAATAACTTAATAATAATCTGTTCACCCACTGTTCACCCACGTAGCCTCCTAACCCGCTACACTAATCTTCCACTCGACAGCACAACCAAATGGCTTGCCACCCTCTTCATAATCACGACAGTTCATTTATTTTAATTTATTTATTTATTTATTTATTTAATAATTTAAAAATTTTGGTTTCGTGTAACATTCTCCAAATACTACCAAATTTATATTGATGTAGTGCTCGACAAGGGAAACACTACAAAATTATCCGTTTGTTGTTTCGATATCCAGAATAAATGAACCAAAATTCCGAAGTAATTGGAAGAATAATTTTAATATTATTAAATTAGCAATTTTAGAAGTATTTTTCGGTCTCGTAAGAAAAATCTCCAAAAATCCTAAATATTACAAAACTAATAATCGCATAAACCGAATGTCATTTGGGTTTGTGAATTTAAAGTTACGTTAACCGAAAGTTATTTCGGTGTCCAAAATTGACTTCGGTGGACTTATTCGGCACCACTGGTCTCAAGAGAGCAATACAGATAGCTCGAAATTTGGGGTATTACAAATTAACTGTTGAAAAGATATAAAATATGAATTTAAATTATATTTGTCTAAAAATAATAACAAATCAACCATTAATAGTGAAACATATCTTGAGTAGTGTTGGAATTTAACGTGACGGTAAAATTTATATGAAACTGTAAAATTATGAATGCATACAAAATATAAATCAATAGGAAGAAGTGAATATGGGTTAATTTGCAGTTGTCTTGATGATGATACTGGTCAGGGATACATCTGTATACATATGTCATGGATAACCTTGTAGCAGAGAGATATATATAACAAAATGAATATGCATGTGAAATATAATATCATATTATTTTATTTGGTTAATTTATTTGGAACTGTCAGAAGCAGTACACCACATATTTTACAAGTATCCCATGCATATCCGGGACCACAACCATGATTCCTGGTACTGCCTCAGAACGTATAGCTAAGTACTAATGAACATGAACTCTGATGAGTCTAAGCTCCAAGCACGCAGCCCTATATACTGATGATGATTCAGTAATCACCCAGAATCCCTATGGTTAGGTCTCTAAATTCGGTTGTATAATCTCAAGAATGTAAAACTCCTAAAATATGTGTATATTTCCTTTTTCGAGTTCCCTCATAACCCCACATTTTTGTTTCATATTCTAAGAATAATAATTCTATAAACAAGCATGTAAATAACAATGTAAAATAAACACGTACACGCATATATATTGGTTTCACTTATGGGAAAAAATGTCACACGATGAACTTATTACAAAAATGTAAAGGATCAATTTAATCCATCAAAATTTGAAAATTCAAATCAAGTACAAAGGATATATAACATTATAAATTTTGTGTATGTGTGAAGCGCACATATGTATTTTGTGTGTGTTTGTATCTTTTCTTATGAAGAAGTATACATGTCCTTTATATATATATATATATATATATATATATATATATATATATATATATATATATGGGATTACTGTAGATGAGCAGCCAGCTCAAGAAAAGTTACGTGAGCTAGCGGCAAAACTATAATTATTCAATGATTCTTTTTTAATTTTTTTTAACAATTACTATATCTACCTCCTTAACTTCTTTTGGATTAAATTTCATAAATTTTGGAGTTCATTTACCCTTTTAGCAAGTGCATACAAAATGTTTTATTCATTAAAAACCGTTAATTTTGTGTTAACTTGATGAACAACCAAATCAAAACTAAAACCCAAGAAATTTGATGTGAGTGAACTCTAGGGGGTCGAGATCATAATCAATTTTTTTTTAAAATATTATTGGAGATAGTGGAAATGAACTGCAGTTCAGGTAACTTGCATGAGCTTTCAGCTCATTTCCATTTCTCTCTCTCTATATATTTTAGAATTCCTTTTTATCAATAAAAGGGATGATAGAGCAAATATTCAAAAATATATATACATATAAGAAATGCTTATGCTTAATAGGTCAATAAAAGTATATAAAAAATAAATTAATTAAAGAACAAGTGTTTGCATGTTTGGAAATCACATAATTATCATCATGATGCTATAAAGAAAATGTTATTTATTAGTTTGGATACAAATAATAGTCAGTAATAGAACTCGTAAATAGCTAAGATAATTCCCAAGCAATATATACCCGTAAATTATACAAGATAAAATCATTAAATATCACAAAAGCTACTAATAAGTGAGTTTGTGGCTCCTCAAGAAATAAAAATTTAATAGAGCCTTCAAAATAATTAATGGCAGACCTATTAACAAACAATAAAATTGTATAAATGGATTCCAATATCTTGATACTATGAGTAGAACTATTAAAACAAATACATAGATAAATAAATTAATTAATATTTTTCTTCAATAATTTCCTTTTCTTTTCTTTTTTTTGTTTTCTATGTTTTGTTCATTTGAACATAACATCTTTGTTCTGTTCAAATGAACAGTTTATAGTTATGGTGGCTTTGTGACCAATCCAATGATTTTTAACTCAAAATAGAGACATGGTAAGAACAGTCTCACCCAAAAGGGCCACAACTTTGATGCTATTTAATTAAAGTTGACAGGTTTTAAGCCCTACATATTTAAATGTTTGGCCAGCAAATTGGGTTTCGACCTGCTAAGGCATGACTAACTTTTTTTTTTTTTTTCCATCATCACTCCTAAATAAACATCAGTGTGTGTATATATATATACACACACAAACTTTGCTGATCAAATTAGTATCTATAATTCAGGATGCTGTATTGCCAATTTCTAGTGTCTTTTAGTAGTAGTAGTAGTAGTATATATATATATATTAGTAGTAGTAGTGTATATATACACACACGCAGTATCTATAATCCTGGATGCTGTATTGCCAATTTCTAGTGTCTTTTAGTAGTAAATGGAGATGGGATAAAGAGTAGACTGAGGGAAAACAATTCTCAGCTTTTATCTGAACAAGGTTGGCTTTGAACACTTATACTTTCAGGAAAAATAATAATAATAATAATAATAATAATAATAATAATAATAATAATACTGAATTATTGATTAAGAAAGATTATAGAAGATTCGTAAGATAATAGTAAATCATTTGCCTAAAAAAAAGCTCCACTTTGAAAATTGACTGTTAATAGTTCGGATCGGATTATCCTTTTCTTCTTTTTTCTTTCCCTTTTCTTTTCTTTCTCTTTTTTTTTTCCTCTTTTCTTCTCTTTTTTTTTTTTCCTTTGCTGTTTATCTTTTCTTCTCTTCTGCCATGTGGCAGTATAGAAAAACGTGTTTTTAGTTTCCGTTTCTTGTTTATTTATTTATTTTTTAAATATTTAAAAATTTAGGTTAGTTTAGGATAAGTTTAGATGTACAATAGATCTTCCCAATTCAATCCAGATTCAGTTATATTTGTTACGGTCAAACTAACAAGTATTTTAGATAAACTCAAATCAAAAAGGTAGCTAAAATATAATATTGTTAAATAATATTAAATAAATAAATACTTTAATATTTATGATAATGCATTTAAAAATAAATAAATACAAAAATATTGTATAGGGAAACGGAGTGTTACACTATCTCGAAATGATCGTATGCATAAAAAATCATTTAAATTAAGAGAAATAAAAAAAATGCATCTGAGAAATCTACCAACGTTTTTTCTGAAAATATATTAATCTACAGGGAGTTTTCTGTCATTTTTCCAAACTTTCCTTCTCGGGAATTTCCAAAGGAGCACCCCATTTTTTTCAAATGAACACACTTTACAAATTTAGTTGACATAACAAGTTTGTTATCAAAAATTTTAGACATTAATATCTTTATTTTCAACCTCCATTCCATTTTTGTTCGGATTAGAGCCTGAACCGACATATATATATATATATATATATATATATATATATATATATATATATATATATATATATATATATATATATATTATCTGAGTTAGATTCCGGATGGTATTATTTACTGTTCGGAGTTAGATTCCAGACAATATATTTCCTGCTCGAGATTAAATCCTGAACGGTATTATTTTTCGTACAGCAAGTGCTGACTGCGGGACATCGGGTAAGGAAAGTGCGACAGTGTGAGACATTGGACGACGGGACTAGAACAGCAGGACTAAGGCACAATGAGATGGGGAGATGTAATAGTCGAGAGTAGGTTTTGGAAACGTGCTGTACTCACTGGGGAAGAAAGAAGAGAGGAGAAAGGGCACTTGGGAAAAGTGTGGTGTGCTCACCGGGAAAAACCGGAGAGAGGATAAGTGGGCTGACCAAGGAAAATGGTGTGCAACTTTAGAAACTCACTTCCTTCGTTTCTCCGCAACCAAAATCTAACCAAAACAAGAAAATAATTTACTCGGAGGCGAACTTCTCAAGCGCGAGCATTTCGTTATCATCGCCCCTCTCTTAGCCTTCGAATTCTCCGCAACAAAGCTTCAAGAATCCACACTCAACCAATCCAATCCCGATTTAATTCTCATTCTCATTCTCCTCTCTCTCTCTCTCTCTCTCTCTCGCCTCCACTTGATTTGATTGAGATGGTTGCTGCTTCAATTGGATTCGTGCCGCCGGCATCTCGGCCGGGGATTAGGGCGAGGAATCTGGTCTCTCTGGGGGTTTCGGCATCTGGGGTTTTGTCGGTGGAGAGTAATTCGAGGAGGGTATGGATTAGATGCTGCTCTGCTGCTTCGATCGAGGATCCAGTTGAGGGCACGTCGTCGTCGTCGTCGAGGATTCGGCTGACAAGGTGCGATTTTGGTGGTGAATTTGTGTTAAATTTATGATCTTTTTGGGGGTGGGTTTTGAATGGTATTTCCTGTTGCATTGCATGCTTTTATGTTGATCTTATTCCTACAATAAATAAATAAATAAATAAATAAGTAAATAAAAGATTTGTATTTTTTTTCCTTTTTCGAATTTGACGTTTGGAGTATATTGGATCTGGTGTTATGTTGTTATTAGTGATCCTGTTAAGTTTTCTTGTAGAATATTCAATTTTGGGATCAGAAAGAACTGAACTTTTGAATCTGAGGTAATGGTAGGATTAAGTAACAAATCTATTTTGAACACTTTGACAAAAACACTTCGAATTATGGATTATTAGACTCGACTGTGTCAATATCTGTGGACATGCAATCACTGTGAACTCAGAAATCTCGAGTTCTGGGATCAAGAAGAACTTTGCTTTTGGATCTGAGGAAGCAACTTTTCTCCAATTACAGTATTTGGAAATATATTGTTATGGGAACTGTTATGCTCTCGGGCAAAAAAACCTTGAATTAGCATGATTAAATCAATTTTATGTATGGACATGCAATCGCCGAGGCTGTATTTTCTTCTTGCTGATCCAATCAGAATTAAAGATTTACATATTTTCTAACAAGGAGGAGGTTACTACCATAAATTAATACTTTGCATTATGAATATTTTGGCAGAATGTTTTCTTTAACCCTCTTATACCTGTTATCGTGCTAATTAAATGTCTACCTTTCAAGACTATCCAAAGTGGGTGGAACTAATTCGTAATTGTGTCTCTAAAGGGGAAACTAAAATATCTTTTTGCTCACCTAACTTTAATAGAGTAAGAGATTGTTTAAGATAAACTTTAGGTTCAACTGGTAATGTGTACTGAATATGACAGAGAAGCCATGAAGGTGGCTTTCATAATTACAACCTTTCCATGTCTCACTTTGCTATCATCAAACTATTCCTTTATCTAAAATTAGTTGGGTCTTAATTAGGAGGCTATTAACCACATAGAGCAATAGTTGTGACACCCATAACTTTGAAGTGGTACAGTACACCATTCTGGATGCAATGGCATATATACACCGAGGACCATTTCTACTTGTAATTGCAATCCAGTTATTTGCCCCAAAAAATTATTCTAGAATCAGCAAATAAATGTAGTACCAACTCTTATTGGCATCTGACCCTTATTGTAACCAAGTTACCTGGTTTACATGCAAGACACTTTCATCAAAAAATCTCAGTAAAAAAAGATAGGAAGGGCATAAGACCACAAGTGTAGATACTAGATCCTTATTGAAGTTTGAAGGCCAAAATATGACTTGAAATAGAAGTCAAACAGAACATGGGAAGATAGCAAATCAAATTGCCTTATGGGTCATCGGTGCCAACTCTGGGACATTGGTACCCATGAGATTTTCCAGAAAGCAGTTTTCAACTTTTATACTCCTTTGTAGGAGACCTTGGTACTGAACTTGAGACATTGCTGCACGTGAGGTTTCCAAACAATTTTCTTTTTGCACGATTTTGCACAAGCCACTAGTGTCTAAAAGAAAATTTGGTAAGGGACAACAGTGTTAACACCAGTGTCCAAGGGATTTTCTAGAGTGTTTTCAGCTTCTACACAAGTTCTGCACAAAACACTCGTGCCTCATGAGTAACCTTTTGCGATTTTGGTTTACAGTGTTGCCTCATCTCGGGCACCAATGTCCTTAGTAGCTGAGCAATTTTCTGGAGTTTTTTATTTTGGTCATTTATTTGTGTTGGCTATATATCTTGTGGTTGGGCTGATTGCAGTTCTGACGTAAGGAACTAAATGAATACCATTTTTTTGGGGAGCAGCCATCAAAACAAAAAGAGAGCCGCTAAGAGAGAGAGTGGGAGCTTACTCTCTTAGAGCAAAAAGCTCCCTCCTCTTCTTTCTCCTTAGGATCTCACAGTCTAGTTTTCTGAAGGAGAGGCTATCAAATTAAGGCATTAAATCAAGGAGAGGCTATCAAATTAAGGCATTAAGGACAATTAAAGCCGACGAAAAACAAAAGCTCTCTCTCCTTGATCTCTACACCAAAAGCTTTGCAGATTGTCAACAGGGTAAAGTGGTCGCCTCTAATCAAATCTCGTCGTCACACTTTCCTAGATCAACTGAAAATTTATAACTTTATTTGATCGTAAACTCCATTGCATTAGATTTCAAATAATTTAGAGTTTTCAAGTTTACATCTTTTTCAAGTTTTTTACATTATGTAGAAACAAATGGCGAACTTGTTGGGAGGATCTCCTCTATCACTGAAAAGATAATGTTGCAATCCAACAATGTGATTACTAATGCCACATTGGAGACTCTGGTGATTGAATTCGACTAGGGCAAATCTGAGGAGTATCTCCCAAGAGAGACATTCTAACAATGTATCATTCAATAACATGACCTTTATAAGGCCAGCTCCATCATGAGTTCATCTCCTTGCAAGAAAACATCAGAGGAAAATCCTACGACAGTATCTGGTGGAGCAAACAATACTATTACTAAAGGCTAACATTGCTACCAAATGCTCCAGGCACTAATTTCAGCCCTTCCCAAGGAGATCAAGAATAAGAGAATACCATCCGGTGGGATTACTCTACAACAACGTCCTCTCAATAAGAAAGAGAGGAAAATAGCCATCTTTCAGATGATTCTAAATTGGCATGCTGCAAAGAGAAGAGTGACCATTATAGTTAAGGTTCCGAAAGTTGAAACAAGACTAGTCAATTTTGATCGAGACAATAAGTGACAAAATGCTTTATATCTCATAACCAATGCTTAAAATAACGATAACGATAACGTAACGTTTTGTTTCTGTTAGGTTATATCGCATATAGCGTAATGCATAACATAAGTTACACAATTTTCTATTTATTTAATAAAATAAATATAAAACTATATAAAATAAATTTTATAAATTGAAAATTGAATTAAAAAATTCTAAAAGAAAAATATAAAAGCATTTTATATCTCAATATTAATTCTAAATTTCTAACCATTTTCACAATAATTCTCATATTTATCTTCATAATTAAATTATATTCACACCCATAATTTCAGTCATCATCTAAATAAAAAAACAAGATTTCAAACTTATTTTTAATTATTATCAATATTATAATTTATATTTTGTAATGCTCAATTTATGTTATTTCTAATTGTTTATTTTAGATTAGCTGAGAATTCAATTTAATCAATAAGTAAGAAATTTTAGTAATTGAAAATGATTATAACAAGTAAATAAGGTTGTAATCATAAACTAGAAAGTTAACAATATCACAAGCAATCAAATAAGTAAACAATAAGTCGTTAAGTGAAAAAATCTGTAGCAATTCGTTAACAATTAAAATAAATAATTGACATCAATATAAACATTATTTAAAAAATTATTGTAAATTACATAAGATAATATAATTTAACGTAACGTAAAATAATATAAAATAACGTAAAAAGCACACCGTTACGGTACATTGAGTTATTTTCGACTGTTAAGTAACGTTGGTTTTCTGTTAGATTTTATAACGCAACATAACGGATTTCATAACGAGCTATTTTCAACATTGCTCATAACATTTTCATGTGAGATGATGTGGGTTCACCCAACCTACTCAATGATCAGCTGTGAGGTTCAACATCAACTAAACTCAAGTCCAAGTTCATGCAGAAAAGAATGACTAGTATTGTCATTCACGTCTAAGCATAAGGGTGCATTTTAATAACAGTGGGCTACATGTCTCAGCATGAGGGTGCATCTTAATAACAATGGGCTGAGATAAATGTATAAGTGGAGAAATATGAAGAGAAAAAAAAATATTTTTTTATAAAGTCTTGACACACTTCAACACAATATAAATCATCTATATATATAGTAGTAGTAAGTGACCCTTAGTTTTCCTAATTAATTTAGATACATATTCTCTCTAGTGACTCTTAGATTGAAGCATTATATCTTTTAGAATCTAGAGGAGCATGCAATGTATCTACTATTACACTATTTAAAGCCTCGATATATACAATGAATCAAGATTAATTAACTAAATTAATTTCTACATCCTCCCTTAAGCTTGCTTTATCATACTAAGTTGACTTTTTAGTAGAGATAATACTTCAAATTTTAATGACTTCAAAAATATGTTACAACTTGATCCTGTAACTTTACATAAATGAGCACCACATTGTTGGGCTACTCATAGTCATTGCATACATTTTGCGTATCTCCATGCACTCTTCTTGAGTGCTACCAGGTCCCTATCTGCCTATCACTTACATGTCCATAATATTTCAAACTTGTTTTAACCAAGGCAAGTTTGCCATGCAACCACCACTAGGCGCAATATGAAGTATGCAAGTTCCATGATTTCTTCTCATCGAATTGTATATCTTTGCTCACAATAAGCTTCTTGTTGCATGGATATATGAGGTATGCTAGAATTGGTAACATAACCCAATGATGAAGAAAAAGAAGGTTTTAAACTGATGGAATCCAACACAAGGAGGCATAGTGCCATATGGATGGCATGGAACAATTGCTCGGTTGCAATAACAAGCAGGTAAGTTGTGGTGGAGGTGGTCGAAATGTGATGACGATCGGACTTACAATGGTGAGTAGGCAATTTGCACTTGGGTGGTCGAACTGCAATGACTACTGGACTTACAATGGTGTGTAGGCAATTTGCACTGGAGGTGGTTGCATAACGAACTAATCTTGGTTAAAATCTAAATCAAGTTAGAAATCTTGCGGACTGCAAGTGACAAGCAAGTAAGGACCTGGTGGCACTTGAGAAGAGTGCATAGAGATGTGCAAGATGCACGCGATGACTATGAGCAGGCTGAGGATGTAAAGCTCATTTATGTAAAGTCACAAAATCAAATTGTCGACATATTTACAAATCCACTATTTTAGAGTATTATCTCTACTAAAGAGTAAACTTGGAATGACGAATCAAGTTTAATGACGATTCAAGTTTAAGGGCAGATGTTGAAATTAATTATGTTAATTTATCTTGATTCATTGTATGTACCTTAAGGTTTTAAATAATGTGATAGTAGATACATTACATGCTCCTTAAGACTCTAAAAGGTGTAATATTTCAATCTAAGAGTCACTAGAGAGAGCATTTCTGAATTAATTAGGTAGATTAAGGATTACTTACTACTACTATATATATAGATGATTTGTATTACGTTGAAGTGTGCTAAGAGTTTGTAAAATGATATGTATTCTTCTCTTGTGTTTCTCCACTTATACATTTTATTTTGGCCCATTGTTATCGCATCTCTCACGACTTTCCTCACCAACTTTAAAGAAAAGGAGATTGATCTGATGGAACAACAATTGCCATTAGGGGGTACTAGGTCCAGAAAGATATACCTAAAACAATATGATGTCGCTCTTGTTGACTCTCAGCAGTCGAGTTGAATGAAAATTCAATAACACAACCTTTGATACCTTCGCTTACTTTTGGATAAGGGTACGCATCAAGAGGTAGCAAATTTCCTTGTAGATCATCCTGCACCGAAGTTGTCAAAGTTATATGAAGGTATCTTGGATGAGACCCTTAAAGCCAATGTAACCTCAAATGATTATGTCTGGCAAGTATTTTTCGATGGTGCATCAAGAATTGGCCCGGAAGAGAAAGTTGTAGTGATAGCGGGGATGGTACTGGTCTCACCATAGAATCACATGCTTCCTTGTGGGTTCTCGTTAATGGAATTATGCTCCAACAAAATAGCAGAATACAACGTTCTCTTAATTGGTCTCTATCTTGCCAAACAAATGGGGTTTAGTATCTTGAAGCTTATTATGACTCCAAATTGGTTGTGATTCATGTCAAGAGAGAGTACAAAGTTCGCTGCAGAGACTTGCTATCGTATTATCAAGGGACCATCAAGCTAGTGAATATGTTCGAAGGCTCTACATCAACTATGTAACCCACGTTAAAAACACATGCAGATACATTAGCATCCATTACAACTACCTTGTCTATGCCCGCCAAAGGCAGGCAACACATCTCAATCGCTAGTCTTGGACTCTTCTGCTTGAGATTTGCCTATGAAATCAATGAAGTTCGTAAAGCTTTAACAAGTGTGGAGCCCAAATGTTGGCATTTTCTATTGATCGACTGTCTTATATGGCATCCTTCCAATGGCCAGAAAGATGTGGCATCCATCCAAAGAAGAGCCCCTCGGCATATGATGAGATATTACGTTGTTACTTTTAAGAAAGGAGGCACATGAAGCACTCAAGGAAGTCCATGACGGTACTTGTGGCGCTCATTAATTCGAACTAAAGCTCTAGGATCTCCTCCTCCAACAACTTGGCTATTACCGGCTCAAAATGATTTTAGATCCTATCACATCTAAACAGTGTCAAGCATGCCATGCTCACACCAAATTTGTTCATCAATCGTTAGAGTTTGTGCATCTCATCACTGCTTTGTAGCCATTTTAAATATGGGGAATATATATATATATTATGGGGCCATTTAATCTGCCATCAGCGAAAAGTTAGCAGTTTATTCTAGCAATCCCTGATTACTTTTTTAAGTGGGCTAAAGCTATCCCAGTGAAAGTGGTCAAACAATCTAATTAAGTTCATTATGCACCACATCGTCTACCATTTTGGTATATCCAGATGGATCGTTCATAGTAATGGATCTCAGTTCAGTCGGTCAGTCGATCTTTCTTTCAATTGTGCAATAAAGTTCAGAATTCAAAGTATTGCTTTAACGACTTGTAATACCGTAGCTTACAGTCTAGGCGAAGTATTCAATAAGACTATCATTAAGGTTCTCTTAAAACTAGTCTATTCAATCAAACACCATTGGAATGAAAAGCTTGGAGAATATCTTTGGGCCTATATAATAAACGATTCGGACCCCCCGTGGGTGCTACATTGTACTCTTTGGTGTATAGATGCAAACTGGCCATACAGTTAGAAATTCATATCTCGCCCCTGCTTTGTACTAGCAATGAAAATAGCTACATAAGAAAATTAATGTCGACTCCAAGAACTCGATGCCTTGGATGAAAAGAATGCAAGCTCAAGAACAGATTGAGTTGTATTAGGCCCGAATTTCAAAGGCCTTTAACCAAAAGGTCAAAGAAAGAATCTTTCGACAAGGATTCTTGGTCACGGTAGTCAATAACCCATGGTCATGAAGCTCAAATCCAAAAGCAAATTCCAAGAAAAGTGGGAAGGACTGCGCATAGTAGAGACAACCTACTCAAGTGGAGTATAACGGCAAAACCGAAAGACGAAATTATAGCAATATCCACCAATAGCAAATTCCTTAAGACGTATTACCCATGACTTTCGACAAGTCAAGATGGGATTGTACTCGGTCACATAATTACTACATATCTAGAATTATATTCGGTCATATAAACACTGCATATCTGACCATCGGTGGGTAATCTCACGCATACAATCTCTTATTCTAGAGCAGGCAAAAGCATAAGGGAGCCTTTGAGATCAACCACACCAAGATGCCATTATTCATTAGTATGTTCCTCACCTTGGTGATGTCCTCACCACCAACAAGAGTATTAGCTTAGCATCATTAAAAAAACCCCAACAGTGTGTTACTACAACTGCTACCATTCCTTCGTTAATAGAAAGTTCTTACAATATTGCTAGAATCCAACACCTTGACAGCTAGATAGAGGATTTTTTTTTTCTAAATCCAAAGAAACTTTCTCGATAACTCATAATACTGAGAGGAATAGCATGACTAGCACAACTCAGAGGGTAGTTGGTAAAAACATATACTAAATCTATTAATATCTGAGGGTTTGCTAAAATTTCTTAAATTTTCAATAGTCGTCAATGTCCTGGAAATCTCTCTGAAAGAGCTTATCCAAGTCCTCTGATATACATACCACATTAACCTGTTACTTCTGGCAGTAAGATTCAAAATGTCATCTATTCCCAACTAAATTTTAAGTCATTCTCTCAACAAATCCTTGAGCAATCAATTTTTGCCATGTTAAACCCTTACATCTGGCAAAAAGACCAATCCCAATCACAATTAGCTTAACTCTCTACCAAAATCTGGGTTATATTCACATCATACCTCTAATGATCGAAAAATTATCTTCTCAGTAGAGTTAAATTTCTATTAGATCATTCTACCTGAGCTAACTCTTTGTCAAAACTCTCTTAATTCCTGACATTGTCATGTCCAACAGGACAACCTCTCACGACCAAGGCAACTTTGTTTTATCACGTTCAACTGAACACTATGATATGCTTCATTGTTTACCAGATCTAATCGTACAACCTCTTATGTTTAAAGTCTCTTTTGACACTATTTAGTCTAGTCTATAACCCTTAAAGTCTCGTCTCGGTGTGTTGTTAAACTAGATCAAGCGTTCTTTAGCTATATTCAACATCACACCTCTAGCAAACAATGTGACACGTTAAACAATATACCTTTATCAAGGCAAATTGAGTTCTTTACTATGTTCAACACTACACCTTTAGCAAGCAACTTGACATGTCTAACAGTGTGCCTCTGTTGAGATAAGTTGAATAGCTCAATAAATTAATCCTCAACGTGTTGATTCTAAAAAAATATGGATGCCTAGTACTATTACAGTTAAAGATCCTGACTACATTCACATCATATGTTACTAAGGAGGACTTGGTATATAAAATTTCGTTCAAGACAAGCAGAAATTGGGATTACCTACTCTGAATGGTTCAATGTAACACTAGAGATTTAAAGTATTTCGAAATTCAAGTCTAATTTATTTTGGAACTTTGAAGAGGGTCTTATATACAGTATTTTTAATATTAAATATTTAAGGAAGTATTATGATCGAAGTATGAGTGGAAACATAAGTCAAATGGAGCATGGGAAGGCAGCAAAGCAAATTGCCTCCTAGGTCACTGATGCGTGATCTGAAACTGGTGCCCATGTCATTTTCTAAAGAACAGTTTTCAGCTTCTGCACTCCTCTGCAGGAGACACCGGTGCCTGAAGGACATTGGTGCCTGATTTTTAACACTGGTGGGATGTTTCCTAGAACCATTTTCTCTTCTGCATGTTTCTGCACAAGGCACCGCTATGCAGAAGGCAATTTTGTATGGGGGCACCGATACCTACATCAGTGCCCCTCAAATTTTTTATTAGAGTAATTTCAGCCATTGTATAAGTTCTGCACAAGACACCAGTGCCCCTTGGCGGCTGAGCAATTCTCTAGTGTTACTATCTTGGTTGTTGCTGGCTATAGATCTTGTATGTGGTTGATTGCACAGACTTCTGACTTTAAGAAAAACTATAAATACTAAATGCATACCGATCTTCAAGGTAGGCAGTCGTCAAAACAAAAGGAGAGCCATCAAGAGAGAGAGCAAAAGCCTACATCAAGCAAAATGGCTCCCTCTTCCTCTTCTTCCTACTCAAAATCACAATCTAGCCATGCTCAATGAAAGGCCATCCAAGTAAGTCATCAAGGAGAGCTGAAGCCGGCAAAAAGCAAAAGTTCTTCCTTTCTCCCGATCACCCCACCAAACGTTTGTCAATCATTAGCTGAGTAAAGTGGTTGCTCTGATAAAATCTCCATCATCACGCTTCCCTAGATCAACAGAAATCTTGAAACTCTATTCTATTGTGAAGATCTCTTCTTTGTAATCAATTTCAAATTATTTAAGAGTTTTCAAGTTTATATTTTTTGTGAGTTTTTGCAATCACTCATAAACAACAAAGAAAGTAACTATTTGCTTGGAATTTGAATTAGTATATATAGTGGAAAAGATACTTCCCTTGCTAATATTTATGAGTAAAGAGACATAAAGCTGAGGCTTAATAGTTGTGATAATGGCCGTGGATTTACATATATATCTTAATTTCCATGGAAATCACGACTTCTAAGAAGAAGCCACGAAAAACAGCTCCATTATTTTCTTCTGTTTTTCGTTCTTCATTTTCAATGCGTACGTGCTTTACCTATACAATAACTTTCTTATATGTGCTTCTCTTATGTAGCTCCTACCCTACATTGAATCCACAAATCACATGTTTTGGGCTTAAAAATAATGAGTATATAAATTTTAGAGCAACTTCATATTTACTTTCTATCTGAATTCTATGTATATTACGTAATTTCTTCCTTAAACAACATCTGCAGCATTCGAAAAACGAGTTTTGCATGTGTAACTAACTAAATGCATTTGTATTTAGCATCTTCATTTGCTAAAATATTTGTTGATGTGATCTACTTGCTAATTTTGATAAGAGATTGTCCAGATTTGTTGGCATGGGCTCCAAGCTTGTTGGTTGTGGTTCCGCTGTGCCGAAGCTTCAGATTTCTAATGATGACCTTGCACAGTTTGTTGAAACTTCAGATGAATGGATTTCTGTTCGCACTGGAATTCGCAACCGGCGAGTGCTTACAGGTAATATCTTATCAGCATATTATATTTTCATTCAAATCATAGGTTTTCGTTCTTTTTCTTTCTCCTCTTTCCTTTCTTTTTGTTTCTTTTTGGGTTAATTACAACTATCCTAATACTATTGGCAGTATATCACTAACACCCCATTAAGAATTTTTTATTTTGCAGTGAGACCCAATAGAGGGTATAAGTGTAACAAAAAATAGCAAATATTATTGCACTTATACCCCCTGTCAGGGGTCTCCCCGCGAATTATTTTTATAAGGGGTTATTAATGATACATCCCAATAGTATAGGGGTAGTTTCTCTAATTTACCTTTTCCTTTTGTGTGGGCGGGGCGGTGGGATGAGGGCTGTGAGGCCATAGTTTTAAAAAAATTACAGTTTCCCTTGGCATTCTACATTTGATATAGTTGGTAAACTTTTTCTCGCTTGCTACTCTAGGATAAAATTCTTTTTATTTATTTATTTGATTTGGTGGTCGAAAGGGGGTGGGAATTTCTTAAATATCTGTTTGATTCTTCAGTACTTCCTTTCCTACCCGCATTTCTTCTATCTTCAGATATTGAAAGTAAGATTACTTGACCAAGGATTTCAGCCTCCTCCTTTCCTTTATGTAAATACACCAACACGTCTCTACTATAATTAACAATATTTCAAAGGATGAGTACAAGAGTTTGTAGAATATCAAGATAAATAAGCTGCCTCTGTATGAAATTTTTCCACAATGCATTAGTTGGCAACAGTCAAGATCTGTAACTGGAATTGAACTTTTGACTTGTTTAAACTCTATGGTTTCTGTAATGGTGCAACAAACAACCACATATACTGATTATGATTCTAACTCATATTCTTTTTCATATTTTAACCACCTTTTCTGATTAATTAATACCTTGACAGGAAATGAAACTTTAAATGGTTTGGCTGTTGAGGCAGCAAATGGGGCTCTTCAAATGGCAGAAGTTGAAGCTGAGGATGTCGACCTAGTTATAATGTGCTCTTCAACTCCAGATGATCTTTTTGGCGGCGCTGCCCAGGTAAGCATAGAATGTGACTTGTGCAAATAATGATCCTTTTCGTGTCTGTTTAAATAAGAGGATGGAACCATAAGTATCTTTTCACAATTGGCTTAATTGAATTTTGATCCTCAAGGGTAAAAGCAAATGAAAAGGGAAGGTACTATGCTAATTGGCGAAATGGAATAGATCAAATTATCCAACAAGATTTTAGTCAAAAGGTCTAATGTGTTGTCTTTACCTTGCATTCTCTGCAACTCCCTAAATACGCTCTTGTGTACATCCCACATATTCAAAAGTATCCATTGTTTTCTCGCAACAATTGTATTACTTCAGTTGGTCCCATAAATGAAACTAACCATTGTTTTATAGTTGGAAGCCTCCTTTTTAAATATTTGTACTCATTTGATGAAGATAAATCCCTTTGTTCCTAAAACATTAATCGAAATAAGAATGTTTCCTATTTCGAAGTTACTAATTGTTATGCAACAGCAGACAGAACCAAGTATAAACTAACACAGTTTCCCATCAAGAAGAATCCATCTCTTTGAGGATATGACCTTTAGTTTTCTTGAATAGGAAATGAACGGTAACATAAACCGATTTTTGCTAATTTGTTTCCAACAGGCTGATGCATCCTATATGATCCATGATAAAGCAAAATGACTGAAGATATAGAACGATGGTGTAGGAAGGATTAAATAGCACTAGAGTGGATAGAATCAAATTTCATGGATTTTATTCTGAATGTACGTGAACATTGAATGTCCGAGAGTCATGGAGCATCCTTGTTTCTAATCACAAAGTTTCACGAAGTAGGTTATCTATATCTATTTGTAGTCAACATAGCAGTCCAAACCTTCAGTTAACCATGGCATTTGCTTTCTGAAATATTATAACCTGTGACGTCATAATGACAATGGCGTATATGTTTCACATTGAAAGCTGATTCTTGAATGCAGATGGTTCATACCTTTTCCCAACATTATACGAAAGGGAGAAGTGTGTTTTTTAGGACACTCATTTTCACAATTGTTGCCTTGGTTGATAAACATACTTTGTTGATATAACAATGAGATTCTAATATTTCATCAATCTTCTGTTACTTATAACATTTCAGAATATTTCTTGCCACCAACGTTTCATCTTGGAGAGTCACTTTGCACCATAAAATCACCTATACTTTAGTTTTACTCACTTTTAGACCTCTTTACTTTGAACTTTGCTTCCCAATTTCAACTCACAGTCCAGCTATTTACTTTGAAAATAATATTCTACTGCAAGCAAGAAAATTACTTTGTAGCTTGTCTAATCACAGATTGAATTGTTCAATAGTTTGACCCATAAGGCCATAAGTAACATTCTGGCTGTAGAAAAGCCTGAGAAGGCATGCTTCAGTATAGAAGCAAAGAGAATAAAGTTTAGCTATGTGGATGACTGGGCCACACCTCTTGTGTTCAAAAATTATATGTGCAACAGTGCAAGTGCTGGCTGGTTCATCAACTGAGACTTTCTAAGGCCAAAATTCAATAGATAATAGTCTAAATGATTACTCAATGAGAAGCATGTAGTCAGAAGATAATATATTCTTTGCAATGTTTTAAATATTGGTCAGTAACTATATATCGCAAATATCATATCAGATTTTGAGGTACTCAATATACATAATAATATCGGATGTTAATATTTTTGATATTGCTGGTATACCTGATATTGCTAATATTGATACCATAAACCATTGGCTAATACAGATACCAATCCTAATCCTGTTATTTTAATCCTTTATTCTTCGTGAGAATATATTCCTGGACTTAAGGATTACCTATCTAATTGCATTGCTGGGCTATGCTGAACTTGTTGGCAACCCTGCTTTTAGTTTGTGAAATATAGTTTGTGTGTTTTTTTTAAAAATTGTTTTTAGGTTTTTTTTTTTTTTTTTTTGTGGTTTGGGGGGGGGGGGGGGGGGGGGGGGGGGTGGTGGTTGTTATGCCACTGAAGCATGTTGCTGGCTGACTTAAGGTGAAATTCTGGACCTCTAATATAGCCAAAGAGAGGATTAGGGAAAAAAGAGAAACAAAACCATAGATAATATTGAAAGAAGGATAACAAGGCCTCAACCATTTACTGAACAAGCTGTTCTCAATTCATTTCATGCACTACTTTATTTTACATCATTCGGCTGTTTAGATAGGTTTTAGGTTTTACATGAATAATAGCTTATACCATGTGCCGCTGACCTCTAGAGGGCCAGAAGCATCCGGAACATAAATCAATAAACTCTCATCCTAATAAAAAAAATAACCGACTGACCAATAAATTTAATCAACAGAAAACTCACTCTAGCAAACTAACTAACAACTCCTGATTAATTAAACTTATTCATATCCTCACAAAACGAAATCCTAACAAATCAAAGATAATTTTCAATTCTTAAAAAAGATCAGGTTATTACAAATCTTCAATCAAACCCTAAAAGCAATCAACTAGCTTCCACTGTTTTTTCAACTCGACCACAAATCTGAATAGTTGTATCTTCTCCTTATCGGTCCATTGAGAGGTCATGACAATTTGATGATAAATGCAAATCAACATGACCAGATGTTGAAACAATTGTACTGATAGCCATGGATCACTAAAAGAGACAGAAGTTGTCATTCTGATTATGGACATTGAGTCATTTCTGGATCACAAACTCCACGATTGAATAGTTTATGGGATAAGACGAAGAGAAGATTGGTGCCAAGGGAGAGAATACTTGGAGTTGTAATAGCTCAAATTATGTGCCTCTATCAACTTGTCTCAATTCAGAATTAGCACTTGCTTGAATTTGATTTTCTTTGATGATGTTGAAAATAACTTGATTGTAGCTAGAATAAAAGATTGGCTTGGTGATTAATTTAGGAACAATGGTAGTTTGTTAGCTTTAGGAGTGATGGGGTGATGGAAATGATACATAGTTCTTCATCTTTTAGAGGATTTGAAATCCTCTCTAATACCAATTAATATTGGTAGAAAGAGGACTAGGAAAAGAAGAGAAAGAAAGCAATAGACAACATGGAAAGAAGGATCAAGGCCTCCGCCTTTTGCTAAAGTAACTAAACAAGTTAAAATCAATTCATTTCGTTCACTGCTTTATTTTAAATCCTTCCGCCTTTAAATAGGCTTTATATGAATAATAATTGATAAAATCTTATCCTAATCTAAAATAACTGACTAACAAATAACTATAATCAGTAGAAAACAAATAACTATAACAGATTCACTACTAGACCAACTACAGCACGAACTAAAAAGTCCTGTATAACCAAATTTATTCAAATCCTCACAGAACTAAATCCTAACAAACCAAAAATAATTTTCATATCTTAAAAAAAAGTAAAAATCAGATTATTAGAAATCTGAACAAATCTTCGATCGAATCCTAATTTTACATCACGAAAGGTTTTAGATTTCTCATCTCGTACTTTGCTATGACCTTTTTTTTACATGTTTACTGCTAAAATTTAAAGGAAACATGAACCCTAAATCCTAGTTTGGCAATGGGTAAAAACATTTAATGGTTAAATAACTAATTGAGTGGTATGACACTATTGTTGCTTCTAGGAGGTTTTACATATGAATCTTCCTATTAGCAGCAGGTGAAGGGATATTTTAAATTAAAAATGCAGGGGCATAATATTACAGGCTTATTACACAACATGAGTTCACGCTATAAGGAGGCTATAGCCGTTCGTTATGATCCATTTATACAGACTAACTATATCTTCTGAAGCAATTCTCCTGGTTTGGTGGCTTCTTTCTCCCTTGGTGTTAGGGGGGTTTTCCCTCCCCATTTGTTGTTCTCCTCCCTCGTTATGTAAATACATGGGCTATCTCAGAGAGAGGGGGGCAAGTTCATGTACAAATAGAAGGATTATCTTGTGACTCTCTTTGGGAGGCAGAAACATTGATCCCTATTTTAGGGGAGAGCATATTTTTATTGTTTGGAAGGTTAAGGAGGAATTAATCCCCTGACTCATGTGCTGCTTTTGTGTTGTCAGATTGTTGAGGAGTAAACCCTCCTAAGTCTTAACCCATCATTTAACTCTGACAAATGACATCTAAGTGTTATCTAGATCAAGGCTGGATTTTCCTGTGGCTTAATGTCGTGCAAGCCATTGGGAAAGAGATTGGGAGGGCTTCAAACTAGAATTATACTCACTAGACAGCTTTTTTCCCAGTCTATAGTGTAGTTAACGCGCATGGATCTTTGTGTAAGACAATTGATATACCGGCAAACTTGTTAGATTTCATCAAATATTTGTGGAATGAAGAATGTGGCTTAGGGAAGTGGTGATATAGGAAGAACAATTTGTCATTGCACAGACTTGTTAATGTAATAGTTTTTCTTTTATAAATTTATATTTCTATAAGTTTCCCTATGTCAGTATTGGTATTGAATATGATTGCCTTTGATTTACAATTTTAGAATGGAAGGCAATATAATTATAATATCGTGTCGGGATTCCAAGGGGAGTTTTTTCTCCATTTAGTGTAACTGTAATGTCATGTTGGGTTTTAACAGGACTTTTCTTTTCAAGAACAGATTTGTTGCACCTATGCCATTGGCTTAGAGAAATCTTGTGCCTCTTTTTTTTAGGCAACCGGCCGTAGTTTGGGAAATTCTATTTACGCACAACAATTTACTCTTGGCGCACAGATTTGAAACTTGAATAGTTACAAGTTTGTCAATTTTTTTCTTAACTAAGTTACACTTTTAAATCCTAAAATTTCTAAAACTTTTTAAAAATTTAAAATACTATTATTGTTTTTCTTCTCTGTTCTCTCTAAAACCCAAAAAAAAAAATTTATGCTATTTAAATTTTAAAAAAACACATTTCTCACAAACTCATCGATTTCTTAACTCCTAAAATTTTTAGATTCGCATTCCTAAAAAAATTAGGAAGAATTTTAAATATTTCAAATTTACTGTGACAAGCGAAATTAGGGTTTAGAGTTTGAGTTTTTTGAAGGAAATGGAAAAATCCAACATGCAATTAGTGTCGTAAGACAAATTTCAGGTACGGATTAAAATAATTTTTAGTTTTTGATGTGTTTTTGTTTGCAATTGATTATTGCTAATTTTTTTTGTTAGTGCGATGGTCGGTCAATGGTCGGAGTAAAGGGTTGGGACTGGATGCGGTGGGAGGTGACGGAGTTGGGGGTGGCGATGGAGGCGAGCAGATAGAGGAGCAAGGCTCGGAGGACAGTTTGGAATTTTAGGCTCAGTCGCAATAGACGAAGATAGAAGAGAGAGGGAGGGTTAAATTTGGAAAATAGATTTGGACGTAAAGAGTAAATTGATAATGTTTCAAAATGGGAGGTTGGTGTAAAGAGTAAACTTGGCATCAAAAGCCGTGCGTAAATAGAATTTCCCCTGTAGTTCGAGCTTGGACTTCATGCAATCCAACCCATCTCTTTACCCGCGTGCCAGGTCTCAGTAAACATGTTATCATTTTCTATTAGAAAAAACCACAATGAAACCCCTTTCTTCAGTTTCCTGTCACAGGACAGGTTCACGAGTTTGTCAGTAACATAATTTCCTGTGTCATCTGACCACTATGGAGAGAATGCTTGATGGATGCATTACTAATTTCTTCAGACAGATGGGCTTCAGCATGTAACATTACAATATCACTTGATAAATAATTTGCATGGCATTTGCGTGGACAGCTTTATCCTTTAGTTACTGATACACAATTACTTCTGGCGGTTGATGATTCTGCAGGGATCAGTTTTTCCTTCCGCTGTCCCATTTCTTCTTCTTTTGGCTTGATGCATTATTGATCTTTCTTTCTTTTCCTTTATCCGTAACGCTTCAGATTCAAAAAGATCTAGGGTGCAAAAGTGCTTGGGCCTTTGACATCACCGCTGCATGTAGTGGATTTATTGTAGGCCTAATCACAGCCACACGTTTCATAAAAGGTGAACCAACTGTCTATTTCCTAAATTGTTCTTTTGACAATTCTGCATGGGTCAAAAAATGAAGGCTTTTCTTTACAGGAGGTGGTTATCGTAATATTCTAGTGATTGGAGCAGATGCTCTATCACGCTTTGTGGATTGGACTGATAGAGGATCATGCATTCTCTTTGGTGATGCTGCTGGTGCTGTACTTGTCCAGGTATTTGACTGCTCTTGTTCTCATTTGTTAGAGGTTGTCTTGTTCGTCCATTAGTGTAAATGTACTCGTAGAAATTGGAGAGGAAATAATATTCCACCACAGAAGTTCTTGTACAAACTAATAGGGAAGGGCATGTGAAATAATAATATATTATCAATCTTGTTATGCATGATGCATGATTTTTCCTCGTTGGTTCTGAATAGCGTAACAAATCTATTAGGATCAGAACTTTTTGGTTTTTTGTTCTCCCTCATCCTCTTTTCCGACTTCAAACATTCTTCCCTCCTGTTTTGCCACCGCCATCTATGGCTCCATCTTTTATCCTTTTTGCTCTCTTCCTTGTTTCTCCTTTCCTTCTTCCTCCTTCGTCTCCCTTCAAATTTCCATATCATCATATGCTGCCACCAATCACTTAAAAATACAGGATGATATGAGTACAGAAGGAGATTGTCATGTGGAGGGAAATTATAGCTCTTAAAATTCCCACCAAAACTCCAAATTTGTCGCGAGGGTTGAGGGTTATATTTTTAAAAACAAGAGTCTTAGATAGATAGCTAGCTGGCAGTTACGAAGTTTTAAATATTGTTAATCAGTACTACTTGTTCAGTGACAATTGTTATGGTGAACGCCATAATCAATAAATTGGTGTCGCATACTTGTTCCCTTCTCTGTACATATCCAGCTGTTTGGCAAGACTAGTAATCAAATATATCTGTCTCGAGAAGAATGGAAGACTAGATGTTTGTTATTCAAGGGAAGGAATATGAAACTTCGGTTGGTTGTTGTTTTGGCCAATATAATAAAATTCTTGATATTTGAAGAAGACAAAATGAGTTAAAACTGACTGATTGCAAGAAATGTAACCTATTTCTTCCCCAAGAAGATGGTATTATTTAAGCTCTTGATGTGTAAAAAAGAAACATGATGAAAACAAATTGATTTTAGAAAATAAAAAATCTAAATCTCGCCTAGAAAGTATTTCTTCAGCAAAAATCACGTGTTTCTCTCCTCATTTTCTCACATAGGAGCGACTTTTATACTTGTAGTCCTAGGTGTAACTTGCTTAGTTGTCCCACCTACCGAAGTGCATGCTTTGATATCAAAATCTGCAGTTCACTCTCCACCTTAATTGATATGTCATAGATGATATATGGATGAGGAATATGCAGACTGAGGACTTCTTAAATAAATTCTGGCGCAAATGGAATATTTTTTTTGACAATATAGCTACAGGAACCTTGCAATCCGTGATTTGAAACTCCTAAAACTAGATAAATTTCATGTTTGTATCTTTTAAGGCGTTTAATCACGGTGATAGGAATATATCATTCATGATCTAGCTCATGAATCAGGGGACACTTTTAGTTATATTATTGAGAAACTGTTAATATGCACAGTTAACGGCCTTCAAACTACATTGTTTTTTAATAATAGAAGTATAGAACAGTCAGAACTTGAAAATCAAATGTAATAGAGTGGATTATCCAATTTCATTGCACTCAACGCATTTTAGTTGGTGGGTATAACTAACTATGTTATGCCTTTGATTTATTAAAGCTCTCCCATATATATATGCGAGCGGTTTCAAAACCCTAACTTTAGGTAGAATTTTTTATCAGTTATCTCTTTTGCCTCTCATCCAAAATCTGCAGGCCTGCAGTGGCGATAAAGATGGCTTGCTTGGCTTTGATGTGAATAGTGATGGCTCTGGCCGGAGGTATGACTTTGGATTTGCTTCAAGATAGAGTTTAACATGTGAAAGCCTCTACTCTTTCTAATGATCAAACTGCATCCATTACAGACACTTGAGTGCCTTGGTGAAAGAGGCAGGGGCCGAAGCCATCTCAAGTACAAATGGCTCACCGGTGTTCCCACCAAAAACGTCAGCCTACTCTTGCATACAGATGAACGGGAAAGAGGTGTTCCGTTTTGCTGTCCGGTGTGTGCCACAGACAATCCAGGTCTCACTTGATGAGGCTGGTCTTACGGGTTCCAGTATTGATTGGCTTCTGCTTCACCAGGTAGGTGTTGCGTTGAAATACTGTGTATTGTTTGATAATTACGGCTTTACTATCCCCTAGTCAAGTACCAGTAATCGTGAAGACATTATACAGGTTTTAGCTTTTAATCCCAGGAAACAGTAGAGTCATGACAAGTGAAACCCTAACGGTTAAGTAAATTAGTTCTAATATAATATTCTAGATTTGTGATATATAGACTAAGAAGCAAGGTAGTGGTGAACTTTTGTTACTGTGTGCAATTTTACCTAAGTAAAAGCGTTAAAGTAGAAAAGAATTGAGGTGGCATAACTCAAAAAGGGTATATAACATAAAATTGTGAGATTTAGGACCAGGGACTGCATGAACTATGTTTAATGAGATATCATTGTGGGAACAGAGAGACAATTGGCAATTATTTCGATTGTCGGCTTCTCCTCATGTGTTAATCTTTTTTTCTCCCAGTTTCAGTGCAGGTTTTGACATAAAAATTTGCTACCATTAATATTAGGATACTTTGATATTAGTCCTTAACAAATCGTTATTTGGATATTAGTCCCTTATATTATTGTAATATTTGTTAACAGTCCCTAATATTATTGTAATATTTGTTAATAGTCCCTAAGTCTATTTGTTATACAATAATCTTACCCAACAGCAACTAGAAATTTAAATTCTTGTGATTGCATGCATGGGGCCGAAGTAATTAATTTACCATCCGATAGATCAAAGCTGAAGGTTTTCACAACTTATTAGGAATTTTCTTTGTCTATTTTTTACATTTTGTTGTTGATAGAGATCCATTACAATATCTTCGCAGTTTTCGAAATGTTTTTGCCAGTTGTAATAAAAAATGGAACTCATATTGCTCGCTAATAAGAAGTTTTTTATTCTCTTCATATTTCTACAATTAGTGTAGTCAAAGAGAAGAAAGATGGAGCAAAAGAAAGTGGGACTAGATGGTAATAAGTAATTTAATTTGATTAGTTAAATTAGAAATAATTAAGTAAATTTACTCTCATGATTAGTTTATATTTTAGATGAATATTTTAATATAGGGACTATTATAAAGTGAGACTTACATAGAGGAGACTAATATCCAAATATAAAATTTGTTAGGGACCTGTATCCTAAGAACTCTACTTTTTAATAGACAAATTACGTTGATCAATGATCCTTGTGTCTCTTAAGATGATTTAGTACCATAGGTACAACCACAGTCTTACTCAGTTGCAGCCATATATTATCAGACCTGTTTCTGACGGTGGTTCTCATATTGTTAGTGTATGTATATCTGCCTGTCTGTTTATCCAGACGCGTGCACATGAACACACCGCACACAAACGCATGCAATTGCGGTTATTAAGGTTACTTTTCCTGGTCGGGCAACTTACCTCTGAACTAAGGAGATTAAATCCTTCTATGATTGCAGGCCAACCAACGGATCATAGATGCAGTTGCCACTCGCTTGGAGATACCATCGGAGAAGGTAATATCAAACCTAGCCAACTACGGGAACACGAGTGCTGCATCCATACCTTTGGCCTTAGACGAGGCCGTGAGGAGCGGCAGGGTGCAGGCCGGCGATACCATTGCTGCGGCCGGTTTCGGAGCCGGGCTAACGTGGGGTTCGGCAATCGTAAGATGGGGGTGAGGATTCAGGAAACCCTCTGGGCGTATGGCGTGTGCTCTCAGTGTTATTTTTGTATTTATGCATTTTTCTTTTTTTACCGATTTCTTTTTTTTTTTTTTTTTACCCATTAATGTTATAATGAGCGCCGAGATAACTTAATTTTGTTTGTTATTTCTTATTCCTGTGGTCATAATTGATGTTCCCCATTTTTGGCTGTGGAGACAGAGTGCTGATATTGATTTATTTTATTGGTATGCTATTTGTGTACGTTGTTACCCTGCAATGGGGAAAATTAAAATACAGTGCTGGGACATGATTTTTATTTTTATTTCTTTGTTTGGTTGAAACTCTGCTGAATAAATATTTTTCTGGAGAAATTTGTTTAAACATGCAGGAATAAAAATATTGTCAAGATGCAAAAAGATTTATTTGGTCAACCAAACAAAGGAATAAAAATAAAATATTTATTCAGGCCAATTTTCAGATGCCTTTGGTTTTTCTAAATTTCTCTAGAAGCTCCAGATCTGGTAACCGAATTTTTTTTTTCTTTTTTTTTTTTATAAACTAACTGAAAATGGAGATGAGAAGGGTAAAATAACTTAAATTTGTAAATTTTATGATAATTTGGATGCGTTCTTTTTGTTTGTACTTAATTCATGGTTAAATAGAATTTAATTTTTTTAAAATTTTATTTTTAAATAGCTTATGAAAAGTAGATTGCCTTCATAGGAATAGATTTTTATTTTGGTTTCTAATTTCTATATCTTGGTTAATAGTATTTATACTCAAATATTATTAATAATAGCCTATACATGAGTCGGTAGCTTAGGTAATTTATGTGTGTAAGTGGCGAAAAAGTAATGATTTCGTTATTTTTTTTCAATTTTTTTTTTAGAATCATGATCTCTGCATCTTTAGCATTCTGGGGATCATATTTTATGAATTTTGAAGTTTACTTATCCTTGATTGGTTGCTCCTTTATCAATTGGATATAAAATATCGTATTTACTGAAAATCGTTAATTTTGTATATACTTGATTGAAGACCAAATCAAAACTATCTGTATGTGAGCTGCCAATTCAGGAAAACTTAAGTGAGTTAGCAATAAAAGTATAATAAATTAGCAATTTTTCTTTAAATTTTTTCTAAAATTACGATCTATACCTGCTTAACTTCTTTAATATCAAATTTTATGAATTTTGCAATTCGTTTACCTTTTTCATCAAATAAATACAAAATGTTCTATTTGCCGATAGTAGTTAATTTTGTGTCAACTTGATAGATGACCAAATCAAAACTAAAACCCAATAAATTAGGTATGAGTAAACTCTAGGGTGCCAAGATCATAATCCGAAAGAAATTTTTTTTAAAAGAACTATTGGAGATAGTGGAAATGAATTGCAACTCGGGTAACTTGCGTAAGCTGTCAGCTTATTTCCATTATATATATATATATATATATATATATATATATATATATATATATATATATATTATGTATATATATATATATATATATATATATGTATATATATATATATATATATATGTATATATATATATATATATGTATATATATATATATATATGTATATATATATATATATGTATATATATATATATATATATATATATATATATATTTATATGTATATATATATATATATCTATGTATATATATATATATATATATATATATATATGTGTATATATATATATATATATATGTATATATATATATATATATATATGTATATATATATGTATGTATATATATATATATGTACATATATATATATATATATATGTACATATATATATATATATACGTATATATATATATGTACATATATATATATATATATATATATATATATATATATATATATATATACATATACATATATATATATATATATATATATATATATATATATATATATATATATATATATATATATATATATATATATATATATATATGTATATATATATGTATATGTGTATATATATATATACATGTGTATATATATACATATACATATATATATATACATATACATATATACATATATATATATACATATACATATATATATATATATATATATATATATATATATATACATATATATATATATATATACATATATATATATACATATATATATATATATATATATATATATATACATATATATATATATATGAGCAAACGAGAAATTTACCGGCGTTGAAGGGATTTCCTTCACTAGCATTTAGTTGGCCTAATAAAATAATTACATATGTCACCACTCAAAGGGCGGTTAAGAGAGTTATTTTATTTGTTATTTTGAGTGACGTCACGTGTAATTATATTATTGGGCTACCTAAATACTAGTGAAGGAACTTTCTTCACCGCAGGTGAATTTTCCGTTCTCTCTCTCTCTCTATATATATATATATATATATAGGAATTACTGTATGTGAGCCTCAGCTCAGGAAAAGTTACGTGAGCAAGCGGTAAAACTATAATGATCCAATTATTTTTCTTCAAATTTTTTTTTTTACAATTATTATCTCTACATCCTTAACTTCTTTCAGATTAAATTTCATAAATTTTGGAGTTTATTTACTCTTTCATCAAGTGCAAACAAAATGTTTTATTTATTGAAAACCGTTAATTTTGTGTTAACTTGATGGAGAACCAAATCAAAACTAAAACCAAGAAATTGGGTATGAGTGAACCCTAGGGGGTCGAGATCATAATCCAAAAGAATTTTTTTTAAAAAAGATTATTGGAGATAGCAGAAATGAACTGCAGCTCAGGTAACTTGCGTGAGCTGTCAGCTCATTTATATTTTTCTCATATATATATATATATATATATATATATATATATATAAAATGACAATCTCCATCATCCTTTTTAATCATACAATTCTACATGCAAGAGGAACCATACAACTGTCATATACTCTTAAATAAAGCAAAGCAGAAGGCGACTTGAAGGGAAAAGGTGGGAGCATAGAATATTACACAAGATCAGGATCAGCATATGACAGCTCTGATATTTTCTCCTCTCATACATGTTAAGTTATCCAACTTGTCATTATCTATATTGATTGTAAACTGTGAACAATTTTTTTTTTTTTTTGCAGGATAAACTAATAACAGTTCATTTTAGCGCCATGTTAGTTAACATTGAAAAATTATTACGAGTAAACGAAAATATGCATGCTAGTGAAAACTAAATAAATGCACCACCCATGCATCGGACAAGGTAACAAGATCCATATTTAAGCTTAAATAAAGTTCAGCCATTAATCTTTAACATAGATGATCACTGGCTTATCACATCACACTTGCACATCAAATGCCGACATAAACTAAATCGAGAAACACACAAAAACCAAACCCCATAACTCGTAACATATAGTCAGCCACCAATCTACCATACTTGCAAGACTCGGTTGTAATGGCGATAATGGTTATTAAGCCCTCTTGACTCGAGGAGGGGGAGGGATGCACTTTGATGCTTCCGCGTATGTACCAGGATCAGACTGGTAGTAGGTCTTCTCTTTGAACCAACTTATAAATTTAGAAGCATCGTGGTCGACTCCTCCACCTTCAGCAGGCTCCCTCACATATTTCGACGCCTGACCGCTCTGATGCTTGATGCTTGTAGCGTCCTCAATCAGCACTGTTGTTGGCGCTGCTGCGCTTGCCTGCGAGCCCTTTGCAGGCCCTTCTGAGCTGAGTGTGATCCTCGCCAGGTACAGAGAGGAGAGCTTGGCTATATTTACAGCTAGTTGTGTTGATTTCTCGCACAAGGTCTTGTTCCTTCTCCTCTGGTTCTCGACTGTAGGCATTCCTACTAGATTAGAGGCTCTGGTTTCTGTATGAAGAACGTTCAGAGTTGTCTGTAATTTATAGGAATAGATTGTTCATTAGAACCTGAGGGATAATTGCTGGCCTCCCTTAAAATATGATTGGTTGTTTTGCGTGCACACACTGTCGCTGCTTTCTAGAGGTGAAGAAAGATTGATTCTATTATTGCAGAGAATGATTTTAGGCTGATAGATGTTTGGTGAGACCTAATTAGTCTATATATTCTTTACAAAGTGTGATAACTTTGATTATGTAACCGGTTGTTTTGCACAATCTTATATGACGCGACACTTTAGGAGCATTATTGATATCCCGTGTGTGCTTTTTTAGAATTTATCGTCTCGCATTGTCATGTATTTTTTTTTTTTTTTCATGCTTGTCCGTCTCTACTACTTAGAGCGGAAGGAAAGATAATCTTGAAGACTTTCATCGATATTATTAGGTGACCGTTGTTTCCTCATGATTCAAGTAAACGGGTTATTTCTTAAATTTTGTTGCTTTGATTCTAAGCTACTCCTTTATGCCTTGCTTAATGACTTCGACTTTGGGCACTAACAATGGAGCGAGGACTTGACTTCCGACTCTAGAAAGCAGATGACACTACAGAGATTGATTGAAAGGGGTCTAAACTTCTGCCTGTTTTTTTTTTTTTTTTTTCGTTTTTTTTTTTTTTTTTTTTTTGAGGTTATAACAGTAAGCAATTGTCCCTCCGCTTTCTATTAATGAGAGATAACAGAACAGAAACCCGTCTTACATCATAAAATAAAATAAAAAAGAGTCATGATACCTACGGGTATCAATAGTTCAGTTTTACATCATCATACACAAATAAAATGACATAATACAAATTAACATTCAAAAGTTTTCCACTAGTAGCGGACTGACGATATCCTGTAGGTCGCGCCTTCAATTCTACTTGATTCTTATTCTCCATAGCTAGCATTTGGCGACAAGAACACCAGGAAACATGGAAACCGTAAATCTGTTTTAAATTGATGGCATGAAGAATCAAATGTTTTGAAGCTAAACATTTTTTTTTTTAATTTCTTGTTGCGTATGCAGTATTTTTCCATGTGTTCTAGTCTGTAGGTGGTAAAATTATGTAATAATTATACAATTTTATTAGAATCCGATCCTTGTAACAATTGTTAAAAGACCTTTCCACTGCACTAAATGTTTCCTTGTGACAATTGTTGAAAGACCCTTCCACTGTACCAAATGTTACCTTGTGACAATTGTTGAAAGTCCCTTTCACTGCATTATTTTGTGCGTGCCCGGTAAGAATTGAACATGGTTTATTCTAATACCATATTGAAAGACCCTTCTACTATACCAAAGGGTTGAGAGAAATTATTTTGTATTTTAGCACGCCCCCCGCAAGTTAAAGGCTAATTTTGAACAGAAACCTAGGATTTACGCAGCGGTATAATTTTTTTTAAAACCTGCAATTAAATGCGCGCCCGACAAAAATTGAACCATGTTGAAGACATTTCCACTGTACCAAAATTCCGAAGTTGTGGTAAGGATTGCGGTGAATTATTTTGTATTTTTAACAATAATAAATTAATATAGTTATAAAATCCACATACATTATGGTTGGATATCAAACTAATGACTGTTGTGCGTGCAGAGAGAAGAGATTTGTTTGGTTTGTCGCAGTTTCAGTTGATCTCTTGCATTATGGACTTGTGTGCCCACCACTGGTTTCTGACTGTAGAAATTCTTGCTTATAGGCTTTTATTTTCTGTACGAAGACTATATTAAATTGTAAGATTGTTCTCGATAATTTAAACAAATGGTCGTTTGGTTTATATATGTTCGTTGATTCAGGTCAAGTGTAAGCAAGGAGTCAACAGATTGTTCCCCAAACTAGAAGAGAAACAAGTATGAAGAGTTCAATCTTTTAATATATTTGAATAAAGGAAGGTGATTCCATCTCACTTTTAGCCTGCTTTTGCGTACAAGATTCTTATTCTCGACTGATAAAGAGAGTGTCATAACTGAGTTTATTTAAATGGAGACAACATAATAATTACGCAAAGAAAGAAAATGTTTGGTGAAGATGCTAACTGATGCATTTTGGTTCCTGATAATCCAAAAGAATGGTTGTTTGATTTGTCTTCAGGCAAGGAGTCAACAAATTGTTCGCAAACTAGAAGAGAAACAAGTATGTAGAGTTCGATCTTTTGACATATTTGCTTGAAGTGATCAAGCCAGAGTTTCTGTCTCACCTTTTTTGTATTTTGCATTTTAAAAGCTTATTCTTTTATCTTATTAGATTCAACGTGAGTACATAAATAGCTACAACGATATCCATGAAAATAAATAGAAAATAATTGTTAAGTATCTGGTTAGAGTTAATTTCTTATTTGTTTGGGAATTTACAACTTTTGGTGGAGTAAAGTAGGTTAGCACTTTTGCCTACAAGATGCTTATTCTTGTTAGTTTAACTTTGCGGATTAAAAAAAAAAAACATGATCATATAATAGCATGAGGACCATAACCAAGTGTACTTTAAATAGACAGGCATAATAATCGAAAACGATTTGGTGAAGATGCAGAATATGATGCATTTGGTTATTGCTGAATGTAGTGTTTTTTTTTTTTTTCCTGAACTGTTTTTTATGTGGATACTAAAGTATTGTTGTACGTTATGCAATGGGGAATGGAATCTGATCCTTGTTAACGAATTGAAAGTTTGATAGGTGGTTGTAGAATATATATATATATATATATATATTTTGGTAGGACATCAAATAGGTAAACAGGCATGTGCATCTCATGTAGAGTCTATAGTCTAGTGCAAATTGTTATTATTCATCGACAATATGACTGAAAGAACTCACGGAAGAGGTAAAGAACTTTTATGGTAAGTCGTAAACCTCTTAAGCTAACAATACTGAGAAGCTCCCGCCAACGAGCTTTATCTCTAATGGAAACATCTAATCCAATTTGTTAGATATTCTAAATTCAACTCCCGATGGAACTCAATTTGGAAAATATTGCAAAAAAAAAAAATGTGTGGTTTGACTTGTAAAGAAACACTGAGATGCTCCTAGCTGTCTCTAGTAATGCATTCCCTTTGCTATCGATGTAACAAAGGTGCTATTCATAGAAAGAATCACCTCTACTACTATGATCATTGTATTGAGAAACCTACTCATATGTATTACCTCTTCTCTAATTCTCTATCAAAAGAGAGAAATTCTTCACAAGTGAATATGTGATCACCACTCAATTGCAAAATTTCTATACGTAGCAATGTCATACATAATGAAAGCGAACAACCAAGGTAGATTTGATCCATGTAGTTGGTAGATATAGCATATTCAACTTGAATAGATTTTATTTTTTTAAATGGTCACTAAGTTGGGAAAGGAACACAACTTAAAGAAAAATAAACTCCCCTGAATCATGTTGAACTTGCACATATACAGTCTCCTATTCTCCATATACAGCTTTATGCACTTCATCAATCCATCTCTATGGACTCCGGGAAATTCTATTCAAGCGGCAACAATCTGCTCATGACGCCCATCTTTGAAATTTTCAAAAAATTACAAGTTTGTCATTATTTTTTTTTTGGATTAAATTGTCTTTTCACAACCCACTGGTTAGGCATTAATACCGGTAAATTCTATTTGCACACAACATTTTACTCTTTGCACCCTGGTTACTCTTTACACCAAACTTCTATTTTGAAATACTACCGTTTTACTCTTTGCATCCAATTTTTTTTTCCAAAAATACTCATTCTCCTTTTCTCTAACTCCTCACCTCGTCCGATCATATTTTTATCTATTTTTATTTTAGTCGGATGTGAGTTTAAGAGCAAAAAAAATCTTGGTCGGGTATTAATACCCAACTAAGAAACGTGCTGATCGAGTATTAATACCTGACCAGTAAGCGAAGTCTCTCCCATAAAAGAAATCTAATTAACGATAAATTTCAAATAAATACTCTTAAAACCTAAAAAAAATTCAAATCGTACTTTAGATTTGTCCTCTGATACTAATTGCATATTGAAATTTTCCATTTGCATAAGAAAACTAAAACTCCAAACCGAAATTTCACTTGCCACGGTGAAATCGAAGAATTAAAAATTCTTCTAAACTTTTCAGAAACGTTAATATAAAAAATTTTAAGGGATCAAGAAATCAAATCAAAAATTTTGTAGGAGATGTATTTATATTAAATACAAAAAAAAAATATTTAGGGTTTTAAAGAGAAAATAGAAGAAGACGATGAGTTGTAATTCTAAATTTTAAGAAGTCTTAGTTTGAGATTTATAAGGGTAATTTAGTTCTAAAATATAATGGTAAACTTGTAATTATTTATAAGTTTCAAAACTTTGCTTCAAGAGTAAAATGCTGTGTGCAAATAGAATTTCACATTAATACCTAACCTAATTAAATACATATCGGACAACCAAGTTTCATTTGGATCGGATAGTAATATTCTACCATGATGAAATAAGATAGAAAAGAAGAGATATGATGGATTAGAATTGGAAAAAAAAAAAAAAAAAAAGTTGACATATATGAGATAATTCAAAACTAAAAGTTGGTATCAAGAAAAAAAATGGACATCTTTAAGCAAAGTGATATGCATGAATAGAAATTCCTATGGTACTTGCCAAGTTTGGTAGACTCGCCAGCCGATCGTAATTTTGTCTGAATGCAGTTTCCATACACGTATCATTTGTCATGCGTGGTAGGCTTTGTAGTTCGTACAGGATGAGGAGGCTCGCTCGGATCCATGACCCTCCGCAAATGGAATTAAACGAAATGGGCCACCAATAATGAGGTTGGGTCTGTTTACTGTGTTTAGCCCACCAATAATGGCCCGTTCTAACGTATAGTAGGCTGGACCGGGCTGCCGGAGTCCCAATCCTTCCAGTCGAGAGAAATTATAAAGCACACCCCAAATGTAGGGTACACCCAATCCACCCACCTGTGGTGGGGCCCACACACGGGAATTTCTAGATGGGCACATGTTTTATCCTTGTGAGCCCACTTTTCCTAGTGCGCATACCCCCAAAATGAAAATCCCTTATTTTTTCCTAGTGAGCACACCTAAATACCACATTTACCCTCATCTTCTCCATCTCTTTCACTCCAACAGATTTTTCAAACCCAACTCTTCCCCTCAAAATTAACTCTTCCTTCTCCAAACCCATCTCTCCCCTCTTCTCCTCCTTCAATAAACACATTCCCTTTCCACTCTCTCTCCTAATAACTCCGAGCTCTAACCCAACTCCTCCTTCAAAATACAGTTTGTCCGGGCTAACCATCCGGACAGAGAAGACTGATCCGGACTGGTTAGTCCGGACAGAGTGATTCTGCTAGTTATCTGAAGGGCCCAATCTTCTCACTTTTTCTTCACTTTGTCTTGGAGCCTCAACTTCTTAGCAAGCATATAAGATCCGAATTGTTCCAAACTTTGGTTTCTGCTTCAATTTGCTCCAAACTTTTCTTCACTTTGGATTCTGCTTCAATTGCTCCAAGTAGCACAGCAGGAAGATGGAGGAGCAGCAGGAAGATGGAGGAGGTGAAGGAAGAGCAATTTTGATAAAAAATATTGATGACAAAATGGTAAATAAAATTAACTTTTAAGTGGGCTCACTGGGAAATATGCTGTGCCCATCTAGAAACGCCCCCCACACACTCTTACTGGCACAGGCCTTTTTGGGTGTGCCTTTATAATTTCCCTTCATTCAGTAGGCCTTAGCGACGGTAATTCTAAATGCGCCCAATATTTTTCTTAGTAACGAATTTAAAACCTCATATATTTTTTTCTTAATGAGCCTCCTTTTTACCTTTCTTTTACCAAAATTACTCTTTCCTGGCGGAGACAGCAAAGGCGGCGGCGGCGGCCGTGCTGCAGCCGCCGCTGTAGCAGCGGCGCCAGCAACAGGAGCTGCCTGCTGCGGCCGCTGTCGTAGCGACGGCGCCAGCAGTCCGCCGCTGTCGTAGTGGCAGTACCGCCACTGCTGCTGCAGCACCAGCTACCGTCGCAGCGGCAGCACCAGCGGCGACAGCAGCGGCAACGGCGGGCTCACTAAGAAAGGGGTTGAAGGGTTTCTCGTCAAAAAAATTAATAGCAAAAATAATTAGATCGGGCGTATTTACAATTACCCCTTGACGACAGCCATTGTCGACAGGCAACAATCATCCTCAATTTTTTTTTCCCAGAACAAGAAAAAAATAAAAAAGGAAAAGAGAAATGGAGAGCAACAACAGCAACAAGAAGACCAAAGTGGAAAATATCGTAACAGCAATCAACGCCTTCGTCAGCGTCACCTCCGCCTCCGTCGAAGACGCGCTCACCTTCCTCCCAGAGCACGAGTTCAAACTCGGGCCCGCCGTCGATGCCTACTACGAACATCGCCGGCGTGAAGCGAAGGCCTAGGCGGCGATGCCGGAGCTGCCCCCGTTCCCCGGAGAATCGCCTTATCCGGTGCCGGCGGCCGCGACGTCCTCCAGGGAGGACAAGAACAAGAAGAAGGAGGCCGCTGGGCGGAGCAGAGGGCGGGGCGGGATCGGGACGCTGGCGGATCTGAGCCGGCAGTCGGGGCCCGGATCCGATAGCGATTACTACACGGGAAGAAAGAAAAGGTGATTGTTTTCTTTTTTTCCTTTTGCTTGATTTAGGGTTTGGTTGTGCGATCTTGAGTGTGACTGTTAATGTAGGCTTTTTTTAAGGTTCAATTTGTTGCAATTATAACCTGGTTTGGGGTTTTAGGGTTTTCTTTGGTCGTTTGATTATAACCGATTGAATTGGGCGCTTCGTGAATGATGCTAAACCCTAAAAGTGTAATACTTGAACCACTTTTCTGTCAAAATCTGTTCTTGTTTGATTATAAACTGCTGCTTGTTTAGCTAGATTACTCTGTTACAAATATGGATAGATGGAGGTTTTTTCATCTGTTAGGGCTAAAATTTGCCGCTTCTTGAACCATGGTACAGCCTAGATTGTAATTACTGGCTAATTTCTGCTGATTGTGCCCTTTCTTTGATGTTGAAGCAACACACATGATTGTTTAATGTTGTTGGAAAGAAGTTCTGTTAGATCTCTGATCTGCACTCTAAGAAGAGGAAGCCTGGTTGTTCTGCTTGATTAGCTTAAGGACATGCAAGAAGGGTTAGCGCAGAGGTATATTGATATATCTAATGAGAAAAGAGCATATTTAGAGGAAGAAGAAGAAGAGAAGAAACTTGAGGAAGAAGAAAAGAGAGATCTAGATTAATCTTGACAAAACTTGTGTTACAATTCTCTTCTCATTTCCCCTTTTATATCCATCGTTCCCTCAATCTCCCACCGTGCACGGGTATCCGGATTCAAACACATCAACAGCTATTTTCACTCTAACTCGTTGATGCGTCTGCAAGCGGATTGCTGTTAACAGGTCTGGAATTGAAGAAACCTGGTTATATTGGATGTTCGTGGGCTTCTCGCACTGGGCCTCAACTGATTTAAGTGAGAATTTTATTAAGCTCACGACAAAGCTTTCCCCTTAAAATTCAACTTCTCTGCGAAGTTGGTTGAAGGCAGTTTTCCTGCCACTACAACATAGTCCTCCCATGTTGCTTCCGAGAAGTCCATCTCCTTCCACTTGATCAGAACTTGACTCACCGTCCTATTTTTTTCTCTTTACCATTCTTCGTTCAAGTATCGCTTTGGGTTGCTTCTCTTCTAATTCCCACATGTACGGGCACTTCTTCGATAGAGGGAATGTCTTGCCCCAAAAGCCGCTTGAGCAAAGAAACATAAAAGACGTGAATTTGGGAATTCTTAAGTAACTTCAGTCTGTAAGCAACATTTCCAATGCGCTCGATCACTCTGTACAGACCAATAGCCTGCAAATAGCTTATGGATTGCTTCCCCCTTCACAGATCTCTGTCTTTAGGGCTGTAGCTTTAAGAGCACCAACTCGCCCACCTAAAATGTCCATTCAGTGCGCCGCTGATCTACAAAAAGCTTTATTTTTGATTGAAACCTGTTGTACTGATCCTTGAGCAATCGGAGAACATGGTCTTTATGATAAAGTGCAATCTCAAATGGTTGTACTCGGACAATTTTTGGAATGTAATGGAGTAGTGCTAGTGGAGGACGACCATACACAACCTCACAAGGAGAGAACCCCGTGGAAGAGTGCCAATTGATCTTGTGTCGATATCGTGCCAAGTGTAACTATTTAATCCATTCCCTTTACTTAGTATTGCATTCCCTTTGCTTAGTATTGCAGAAACATCTTAGATATGATTCCAAGCACTGGTTCACTCTCTGTTTGCCCATCTGTTTGGGGGTGGTATGAGGAACTGAATTGGAGTTTAGTGCCTTGTAATTGGAAGAGTTCTTTTCAAAATTCACTTGTAAATAATCTGCCCGATTGCTGGTGATGGATTTTGGATCCTGTATAGCTTGAGGATGTTCTCATTGATGATGACAGCTAACTGTTGAGCAATAATTGGATGCTTAATGGATATGAAGTGAGAGAATTTAGTAACTTGTCCAACCACTAGCACTATAGTATAACCTCTACTAGTCGGCAACGCTCTAACAAAATCCATAGATAAGTCTTCCCATACCTTATCAGGTATGGGTAATGGTTCAAGCAAACCTGGGGGTATATGGACTCTCCTTTGTGCCTCTACATACTTCACAAGCCCTTATGGCTGCCTTTATATCCTTCTTCATGCCTTTCACCAAAAGGTCCTTCTGATCCTTTGTATGGTTTGATGATACCCCGAGTGTCCCCATTTGGAGTGTTGTGGTGATCCTCAAAGACCTGCACACACAGTGATAAACTGAAATCCAGCGGGACTCTTTCTTTGTAGAACCACATCCCTTTTATCATGTTGTACTTGTCTTTAAATATTTTTTCTTCATTAAACTTCTCATTCAAATCTTGGAAGAAATTAGAATTCTCCATCATTTGTTGCAGACCCTTCAACCAAACTGGTTCCACAATGGTGATAGATGAACATCCCAGTACTTCTCCTCCTTCCCTCCTTAATAAGGTATCAGCCACTATTTTTTCCTTACTCTTTCTATGTTCCACCAAATAGTCATACCCATTTAGCTTTTGTAACCAAGGGTGTTGAGATTCCTCTCTCACACTTTGGTCTATTAGAGACTTTATAATCCTGTGGTCAGTCTTTATAATGAATCTCCTCTCCAAAAGATATTGTCTTCCTTCTTCAGTGCCCAAAGGATGGGCGTCATCTCCTTTTCATAAGTGGAGAGAGATAGAGCTTTACCCTTGAGTCCATGGCTAGTAAATACAACAAGATGCTTTCCTTGAAGTAACACTGCCACTATCCCTGTATTAGAGGCATCACATTCTATGGTGAAGTCTTTTGTAAAATCTGGCATACTTGATACTGGGTTGAATGAGCTTCTGCTCAAGTTCTTCAAAAGATCTCTTTGCTTCTTTTGCCCATGTGAACTCTCCCTTTTTAAGCAATGGATTTATTGGTGCAACAATCCCTCCATAGCGTCTCACAAATTTCCTATAATACCCTGTTAGACTCGGAAATCTCTCAAGGCTTTTAGAGTCTTGGGTAATGGCCACTCTTCTACAGCATTCACCTTCTTAGGATCCACAACAATCCCATTTCTAGAAATCACATGCTCCGATTACTCCAGCTGTTGGCTTGCAAATTTACACTTACTTTGCTTAGCATACAACTTATGGCTCCTTAGGGTCTCAAACACTTACTTGAGGCGTGACAAATGTTCCTCCCAACTCTTAGTGTAGACCAAAATGTCATCGAAGAAAACCAAAACAAACTTTCTAAAAAATGGCCTCAACACATCATTCATCAAATTGTGGAAGGTGGAAGGTGCATTAGTTAATCCAAATGGCATAACAAGAAATTCATAATGCCCATCGTGCGTTCTAAAGATTGTCTTCTTAATATCCTCTTCAGCTACACGCACTTGATGATACTCTGGTCTTAAATCCAATTTAGAAAAGAACATGGCTCCATGCAGCTCATCTAGGAGGTCATCTTTGAGTGGTATAGGGAATTTGTTTTTGATAGTATTTTAGTCGAGGGCTCTATAATCAATACACAACCTCCAATTGCCATCAACCTTCTTCACAAGGATTATGGGGGATGAAAAGGGGTTGTTGCTTGGTCGAAAGAAACTAGATTGGAGCATTTCTTGCACTTGTTTCTCTATTTCATTTTTATGGTTGAAGGGTTAGCTATAAGGCCTCACTTTCACTGATAGCTGAGGATTAACTAAAGGAATGTGGTGGTCACAATGTTGTTGAGGTGGTAAGCCTTGAGGCACTTGGAATATATCTTCGTACTCTTCGAGAACTAAATAATTTCTGGAGCAAAGGATTCCCCCTCATTCATTTCCAGAGATGTAGAGCCCTGCAAAGCAAAGGCTACCAATCCTTGCTGCAAAATCTTTCCCATTGATTCCCCTTCTATCACCTCTACGGGCCCACGAGTGACTCCTTATAAGGTGATAGAACGACTCTTTCTTTAGAACTTAAGAGTGTGTCGTGAAAAATCCCAAATAAGTGGGCCCCAAACTCTTCAACCATACAGTTCCTAAAATAATTAGAGCATCTCTCAAAGGAATAATTAATAAATCTGCTTCACTCTCCTGACCCTGGATGTTGAGCTTCACTCCTTTACAACAACGTACCCCAACCATCTTGTCACCTCTTGATAACTTCACAGAATTCCACATCCAACTCCTTCAATTGCAATCTCTCTGCCATGAAAAGATCAACAAAATTATGTGTAGCTCCAGTGTCAATCAAGAACCCAACCTCCTTGCCATTGATTTTGCCCACAAGACGATTAGTACTTACTCTAGTGATTGCATGTATGGACAATTTGATGGTTTTTAATTATGAGATTTCGGCTTCATCTTCAAATCCCCACTCTTGCGCCTCTTCCTCAAGTACAATCTCCAACTAAACGACTTTTGGTTCTTACATTTGTGGTCAGGAGTTTATTTCTCATTGCAACTAAAGCACAACTCTCGCATTTCCTGATCTCCTGATGGGTAGCTTCTTAATTGGCGAGGCAGCAACAAGAGGGGAATTGGCAGTTGATGGCTTTGAGAATGCTCCACTTCCCATGCTGGAGCTTCCTTGACTTGTAAGAAACACTCTTGAAGAGCTACTATTAGAGCTTCTTCTGATAGCAGAAGTTTTGTCCTCATCCAATTTAGCCAACCTCATTACCTCCGCCATGGTAGTAGAGTTCTTTGCCATCACTTCAAACTTCACTGGGTCTTTAAATCCACTGATGAAGCAGCTCACAAAATAATCTCGAGACAAGCCATGTACGTGATGCGACAAGCGCATAAACTCCATTGGTAATCTTCATAATTGAGTCTCTCTTGTTTCAACTTTGATAGCTCCCCAACATAATTGATTCTGGTAGATGTGTCATACATTCATACTAGCCCTTTCACAAATTCATCCCACTTTACTGATGATCGCTTAGCAGTTGCTGACTACCTATACCATTGGTGAGGTCTTTCTTCCAAATAGAGCGTTGTCATCCTCACTTTTTGATTAGGGCTGGTATTATAAAAATCAAGCAGTTGCTCCACCCTATACAATCAGCTGTGGATATCTTTGCCAGTGAAAACGTGGAAAACCGAGCACGGTTTGTGTTGATAAGGAGTCTCCGTCGGGCGGTAACTTCCAGAATATGAGAAATTAGACATAGGGAGTGTTCCTTGACTGTAATATTGGAAATGGGGAGGTATGGGTAAGAGAGGAACTTTGTGATTCTAGTTGATGGATCGACCCCCTTATATTAGATGAACCGATTCAGATCTAGGAGGACCTGGTCCTCAATCACATGACCCAACTGCCAACCAGTGTTGAATGTCTAACAGTAGAGATTTGAATTCCTCTCGGTTACTGTTCCGACCCTCTTCAGCCTTCTTCATTGAAGCAATGAAGCCTTTACTTCTTCCATCTAATGGGTGTTTCGGATAACTAGATCCCGTAGATAATCGAATTCACCAGCAAACTGTGGTGGTGGTGGAGTGTTGCTGGACTCGTGGATAGGGGATAGGACTGACGGGGATCTGATACCCATGTCAGATCCGTAATCTACACTCGGAGAAGAGGAAGCCTTGTTTTTTGGCATGATTAGCTTTAGAACCTGCAAGAAGGGTTAGCACACTGGTATACTGATATATGGAATGACAGAAGAGCATATTTAGAGGAAGAAGAAGAGAAGAAACTTGGGGGAGAAGAAAAAAGAGAGATCTATATTAATCTTGATAAAACTTGGATTACAATTCTCTTCTCAATTCCCCTTTTATACCCACCGTTCCCTCAATCTCCCACTATGCACGAGTATCCGGATTCAAACGCATCAACGGTTATTTTCACTGTAGCTTGTTGATGTGTTTGCAAGCAGGTCGCGGTAAATGGGTCTGGAGTTGAAGAAACCCGGTTATATTGGATCTCCATGGGCTTCTCACGCTAGGCCGCAACTGATTGAAGTGAGGATCTTATCATTGTTCTAAATATCGGCCGATATACCGGTATATCGGCCAATATATCGGTTTTTACGAAGAAATGATACGGGATGTCGTTTTTTTTATCGCATCCCGTTTTGAACCGGTATTGGACGATATATCGGCCACGTGGCGATATATCGGTCGGTAAACAGTATTTGAAATACCGGCCGGTATGGGTAGTTATCGGTTTTTTTGTTAACGGGTTGCGGTTACGATTGAAACCCGTTAACCCGTTCGACCCGACCCGATAGGAAACAAATAAAATACGACTCCACCCCAAAATCGCGATAAAAAAATCCTAATTTTCTCCGATTCGTTCTCCTTTGCATCTGCTCGATCTCGTCGCTCGATCGATCTCCTCCCATTGTCATCACCGTCTCTCTGTCAGCTCTCCCTCGAGCTTCTGGTTCGTTTGCAAACCCGTTTCGCTCGACCGATTTCCTTCGCCGTCTCTCCCAAGTCCCGAAAGCCGCTCTCCTCCTCGCCGTCGCTCTCTGCTTCCATCATCGGCGGTCCAACCTGTCCCTCCTCTTGCGTGCCTTCTAGCATCACCAACCTTCGATTTTGGTAAGTGAATCTCCCCCTTTGTAAATCTCTTAATTTCTATATTTGGGCAAAAATTTGTTTCATCTAATTTTCCTTTAAATTTCAGTTTTTGATTTTACTTAGTGTGTTTGAGCTTTTAAATTATGAAAGAATTTAGGAATTTCAGTTTGGATTGGGTTGTTACATGCCCTGACTGTGGAGTGTGGACTGTTGAGTGAAGTTCATCAGTGAATCAGTGATTTGATTCACTGATTCATACTGAATTAGTGACTCGAATCACTGATTCACTATGAATCAGTGATGAATATTGATGCCAGTTTGTGTGTTTGATGTAATTTTACTTAGTGTGTTTGTGTGTTTGATCTAATCAGTGATAATCATTGACTCGGGCCTGATTGTGTAATGAAGTGCACTGTGCATCATTGACTCACAGTTGTGTGCATATAGGATTTTTCAAATTATGTGCATATAGTATTTTTTAATTGCACGAAATTGAACAACTGTCAATTTATATTTATTTGTACATTGTAATTTGTAGTAGTTGTTGGATATGTTAGGGTTTGAAATTTTGAATTATAGGACAATGTAGTTTGGATTATGTAGTTTTAATGAAATAGATTATGTTTAATACACTTTGATACATTTTGATACACACATATTTGATAGAAATAGATTATATTTATTTATATTAGTAAAGGCTTGAATTCTTAAATAGATTATGTTAATCTAAATTGAGTGCAACAATTATTTAGCTATTTAATCAATTATTTTTTTGTCTTTTTTTTAATAAAATTTGGACTCTGAATCTATTTAGAAAATATATGGTAAAGACTGATATTTAAAATTTCTAGCATGTTTCAAATAAACTCATTTAAAGGGCAATGTTGTAATTTTATAAATTATATCACTTTTGTATTTTAGAAACACTTTTCTTTTTTCTTGAAAACTTATTTTTCTTAATTTTATGATTATATGTCACTTTGTGCATATGTGAACGTTCTAAACGGTATCTGTAAAGTCTTAAGTTTAATACAAACAAACCAAGATAAGCACCATAAACTTTATTTATGTGTTTTAATACGTTTTATATAACCATTTATATGATTATTCTTTAACCGGTATGACACCGATATGACACTTCGGTATTTAGGGTCATATCGCGATATTTCGCCCGATATCTGGTATGTAATTTGGCTACCGGTATGGGACCGGTATCCGATATTTAGAACACTGGATCTTATTAAGCCCGTGAAAAATTCTTTGTAGTTTGTTGGGCAAGTAAATTATTCACGTAGTAAAAGCATTTGTGTGTGGCTTGTTCTTTTTATGTGATTTTCACAAAAGGGTTATCTAGCAAGTAGCTTGGAATTACCTTATACATTTTAATGTAATCCATAATTATAAAAAAAAAGTCAATAATTGTTGAGGCATTGCGCCTCATGTTTCTTTGAACATACTTTCGTTAGTTCAGTTTCCTGGCTTCAGATTGGTTAATGGATATGTACCATTTCTTCTTAAGGTTGCACTTTCATCCTTAATATGGTAAATAAAGCATATTGAAGACCTCAATTTGCAGGCGGAGATTTGTAAACAACCATTATGTAGTTAGCAAACTTCTTGCACGTGTGATGCCTTGGAACATATGGTCTGATAATACATGATCCTATATGCGTGATATATGCTCAAAAGCCTAGTTATCTGATTACTGAACCGACACCTTTATTAGCACGCTGAAATGTTCTGTGCGATGTATTTTGTAGATGTTGCTTGAACTCTTTCCGTTGTTTTTAAACATTGGTCTTATTACTCTTATCCACTGATTAAAGAGCTGCTTCAAATCTTTGTGATGTTTGTTCTCTTGTGTTATGGAACTTTATTTCTGAGGATTATTTAGATGTTGTATTGAGTCATTGCTGGGAGTTCCGCCAATATTTTGGTCATTTTCTATTTTAAGTGAATCATATCAACACAAATGTTACTGCCAGCATTTTGTGTTCAAATGCCTAGTTGATTTATTTACTCAGTACAGGAGAAGGCACAAGAAGATGGGGGAGCGCCAAGCGTTAGGAACACAGTGCACATACATTGTAAAGTAGGTGCCTAGTTCATTCCATCGTGAGGCTGATTACTTTGGCAGCAGAACGTACACTGTTATTCAAAAACTGCAGAATAAAAGCCAGTTTTGCTTATATGAGTATGCACAACTGTGGTGAATCCTAGAAATTGAGGATGCAGATACAAATATGTCATGGATATGGCAAATGCACAACATTGTTAAATAAGACCCCAGAGCTAGGTATTATAGACTAAACTTAGGTACCTTCAAAATTGCTACTCCTTATTGACAAAGGGGATATTTTTCATAAATGCATTTGTAAATTAAATTGAACTGTGATTTTCATCATTCATGTAGTTCATTTTTTTATCCTTGATATATTTCTTATTAGTTTCCTACTCAACCAGCATCAAATTGTTTTTTCTGTAATGTGCTTAATTTTTTTACACAAGATGTGATGATCTCTTCTCAAACTCCTTAGAGAAGTATCTGTTGTACTCATTAGACTGACCCATAAGTCTTAGCTCTTTCTAAGAGAAGTTTCAGTCTCGAGAATGAGAAGGTACCTGTCAATGAAAGTTTAGTTAGCTTATGCGTTTCAATTGTTTTTAGCATGGGTATTAATATCGGACACAATTTCCTGAGCTTGTATATTCCATTGTGTTCAGCTTTTGTATCAGTTGGACACAACGTCTTAGAAGTTTTGAAGAATATGTTGCGTTTGGTTTTTAAAGAGTTGAACGTAATGCTCTGTAGCATATCTGCCACTATTCCCTTCTTATTCATCTTTTCCCCAAGTCTAGGAGAAATTTGAGAATGCCAACTTGTCTTTTAGTAAGATTATGTCAGTTCTCTCTTTCTCATACTTGTTGTGGCCATAAGTTTGGCAGATGGATGTAATTCTAAGAAAGAGAGTATTGTCATCAGTGAGCAGATGGATGTAGAACATTGTCTAATATTTTTCTAACCTTTGTCTATTTTGCTGAGTGACAAGTTATATATGATTAGGGATGGTAATGGACGCGCCCACGGACCAAATTTTGGCCGTCCTATATAAAATTTTGAATTAGAAAAATAAAATTTTATTTTTCTAATTCAAAATTTTATATAGAGAGGGCCAAAATTTGGCCCGTAGACGCGTCTATTACCATATCTATTTATGATAGTGATATATCAGAGGTGATAGGTTTCAAACAAACTTTGTTTTAGCTCTACAACCTGGTTTTAGTGTCAATAACTTGAATCTTTCATAGTCCTTTGGTTCTTTTAGCTCATTTTAAGGTGTTGGAAGTGTTAAAGCTTTCTATATAATCTTTTCCTAGGAAGCGCAAACACGGACGCAGATGCAAATATAGACATGGGACACAACATTTATGAAAATTAGACACAGCAAGGACACGAAAAAAAAAAATATAAATATGAGTATATATTCTTATATTGTTAACATAATAATTTTACTACTAAAACATCCAAAAAGAAAGCATTGGCAATGTATGGGGTTTGTCTTTTTTTGTTCCTTTATAAAAAACAAGCTCTTCCAGTAACCATACATTTATCTCTCTCCCTCACCCTTTATAGGCAAAGAGTTAAAAAAAAGGCGGTGATCATAACGGGTCATGTATCAATATGCAGTGAATGCAAAAAATCATTTCTTCAGACATTAAAACCAAACAAGACTTGTATGCATGACAACAACAACAACTAAGCCTTTTATCCCAAGTATTGGGGGTAGGCTACACGAACCAAAAACGAATCACATCGGATCGATCACTTTGATAGTCCTTCTCCATTCATTTCTATCAAGTAATATCTCATTTAAACCTCTAGAATCTATATCTTTTTGTATCACCTCCATCCATATTTTCTTCGATCTTCTCTTCGTTCTTTTAACTTGTCCTACATTGATAAACTTCTCTTGTCAAACTGGTGCATTTATAGGTTTACATTGCACACGACCAAACCATCGTAAGCGATTTTCTCGCATATTCTTATCGATGGGAGCTACACCTAGTTTAGGACGAATATCATTATTTCTCACTTTATCTCTCCTAGTGTTATCGCATATCCAGCGGAGCATGTGCATCTCTGCTATACTTATCTTATGTGAATAACGTTTTTTATAGCCCAACATTCCGTGCCATATAATAAAACTGGCCTAATAGCAGTCCTATAAAAAATTTCCTTCAGTTTTAATGGAATGTTACGATCACATAAAATCTCGTTGCACTCTCCATTTCAACTAGCCAGTTTGTATTCTATGATTAACATCATTATCGATCTCTACATCATTCTGAAAATAGAATCTAAATACCTAAGCTGACGGCTCATTTGTATCTCTTGCCCATTCAGTTTTACAGCATTATAGTTTATGATCCATCGTTTACTAAATTTACACTCCATATACTCAGTTTTAGACCTACTCAATCTAAAACATTTAGATTCTAATATGTGCCTCCATAACTCTAACTTGGCATTCACCCATGCTCTTATCTCATCAACTAAAATAATATCATCAGCAAATAGCATACACCAAGATATTTTATTCTGAATAGGTCTTGTAAGCTCATCCATCACTATAGCAAGTAAGAACGAGCTCAATGCAGATCCTTGATGCAATTCAATTGTGATAGAAAAATCACTTGTTAAACCACCACATGTTCTAACATTGGTCACTACTTCATACATATCTTTAATTATGTCAATATATTTGATGAGAACTCTTTTCTTCATCAATGTCCACCAAAGTACCTCTCGTGGTAGGTTATCATAAACTTTCTTTAAGTCAATAAATATCATATGCAAATCTCTATTTCTCTCTCAGAATCGCTCTATAACTTGACGAAGTAAATGAATAGCTTCTATCGTCGATCGCCCCGGCATAAATTAAAACTGGTTCTCCGATATTTTAACAGTTTGCTGCAATCTATGTTCAATTACCCTTTCCCAAAACTTCATAATGTGACATATGAGTTTTATTCCTGGATAATTGAACAACTCTTAATATCACTTTTGTTCTTATATAGAGTTATTAAGGTACTCTTCCTCCATTCATTTGGTATTTTCTTAATTTGCCAAATCTTGTTAAAAAGATTTTTTAGCCATCTCACACCATTTTTTCCTAAGTATCTTCATATCTCTATAGAAATCTCATCTGGACCAACAGTTTTTCTTGATTTCATACTTTTCAAAGCCTCTTTTATTTTAGACTTTTTATTCTGCGCATGAAGTTACGATTCATATTCTCACATTGAATAGTAAAATCTCCCAAATTTTGAGTAAAACTAGCATTATACAATCTATTAAAATAATCTTTCCATTTTTCTTTAATCTCTTCGTCGTGAACTAGAACCGTCTTATCCTCATTTTTAATACACTTTTCAATACATAAGTCTCTAAACTCTCTCTTATTCGAGCAATTTTATATATATCATTTTCTGCCTCTTTATTATCCAACTTTTTGTACACTTATTTATATAATTTAGTTTTTGCATCCCGAATAGCTTACTTAGCCTCCTTCGCTAGTTTATACTTCTCAAAACTTATTCCATCATTATTATTATTCTTCAAATCTCTATAAAGATCTCGCTTGATCTTAATCGCATTTTTTACCTCTTCATTCCACCATGATGTATCCTTACATGGTGGAGCACCATCTCTCGACTCATCAAATATATCTTTAGCTATCATCTTAATGTAACTGGCCATTTTGTTTCATGTTATATTAGAATCATTATGGCCTCTCCAATTTTCTTCTTGTACTACTCTATCTACAAAAACTTTTTGATTATCTTCTAATCGTCACTATTTAATTTTAGGATCTAACTTATACTTTATCTTTCTAAGTCTCTTTTTAATCTGAATATGTAAAACTAAAAGTTTATATTGGGTAAGTACACTTTTACCTGATACTACTTTACAATCGATGCAGCTAGCTCTATCTATCCTCCTAATTAAAAAGAAATCTATGTGCATGGCAAAACATTAAATTATAATTTCATAAAGCGATCTAGGTATATATGGGTGTTACCAATTTAACAATATTTATTTTCAATTTTTTCCGGACCATTTAACACTTTTTTAGACATACCTACAAGAAATATGGACACAGCAAAATATAAGGCATTTTTTCCTTTTTTATTGGACACGTCGCTTGCTATTTCGACATGGTTCTTTGTCGTGTTTGTGAGGTGTCTGTACTGGACACATGTCCAACATGGACATGGAATCTTTACTTTTGAGCTTAGACCTTTTAGTTAAATTACATTTGAAGTGTTGAAAATGGTAAAAGTTCATATATTTTCTTGTCTTTTGGGCTTCCCTTGATTCCATTCTTATATAAAATCAGTTAAAGCGTTAAAACAATGCGATGTATAATCCAATGTTGAATAACACATTATAGAACCCATTATATTGCGTTATAATATCTAATACAAACTCAACACCATCTAACAGTAGAAAATAACTCAGTGCATCATAATTGTGCATTTTTTACGTTATTTTACGCTATTTTACATTATGTTATATTATGTTATGTTACGTTATTTGCTATTATATTTTTGAGTAAATTTCCATATAGTTGTAGATTTGTGTTGTTGATTGTTAGCTTATTGCTAAAGTTTTTTTTACTTTATTACTTGTTCTTTGCTTATTTGATTACATGTGAAATTGATATCTTATTGATGTGCGATTACTTGCTGTAATTCCTCTCCGATAGTTGAATTTTCTTAATTATTGTTGATTCTATTGAACTTCAACTCAACTAATGTGAGCATTAAAAAATATGAATTAAGTATTACAAAATACAAATTATAGTATTGGTGATGAACGAAATTGAAATAAATAAATTTGATTTTTTGTTTTCTTGTTTAGTGATCACTAAAATTACAGTTGCAAATTTAATAATTTATAACGATAAGATGTTAAAATAATTGCGAAACGTGTTAGAAACTTAGAATAATTTCTATGTATTACAGAATGGTTTGACATTTCCTTTATGATTTTTAAATTTATTTTTCAATTTATAAATATTATTATATATAGTTTATATTTTTTATTATTAAATAAATAGAAAATAGCGCAACCTACGTTATGCGTTAAGATATTTTTGATGTAAACTAATGGAGACAATACATTACGTTATCGTTATCGCCATTTTAAACATTGGTATAGTCTGTTGACAATCATTATAATATCATGGGATTTGCATGTGAGCATTATAAATAAGTAGGTGCATTGCATAGTTCGTTCAATATCATGTTGTGCTGTCAGCCTGATGTCTAATCTCTAATTTTGTTGGCTGTTGCAATATGGCTCAGTAGGCTCTTGGTAATATATAAGTTTAAGCTGTTGGACTCAGGTACCACCCTCCAAACTCTTAGATTTCAACAAATTATTCATGAATGGGAGGATGATTAGTTTTTGCAAGAGTATATTCTTCATACACTACTTATCTGTCGAAGGACCAAATAGGCACAAATTACTAACATATTTTTGGAGGAACTATGATATATATGAATGTTGAAAATAACGCGTTATGAAACGTGTTTTTGCAAGAGCCTTTGTCTTTATTAATCAGAGTTGATTGTATTACTAATGGAATTGTCACTTTATAATAGTGAATTTGTTATGCAGTGGAATGCTTGTTGAGAATCCTACGGAAGGGGGTCGTACTGCTGATGCAATATTTGACCAAGCTAGGCAAATGGGAGCCATACAAGGATCTTTCGACGAGCTTCATCCCTCGTCAAGCTTGAGGATTTTTACTGGACAGGGAGACTTCTTTCAGGTGAATCAGTACTAGTTCCCCCTCAACCTCCCGAGAATGTTCTTCACAATGTATGTTTCTGGAATAATGGGTTTTACCATTGATGATGGGCCATTGAGAATTTGATGATCTTGCTAATGCATCGTTTATAGAGGTATCATTACCATATAGTGATATCTTGCTTTTTTATGGGCATCCATTATGGGCTTTTTTTTACCGTCAGTTTTTGCACTATGAGCGCTATGCTTAATCATTGCAAAAAATTTTGGCCTTTTTTGTTCTTTTAATATCTAACCAAGCTGCACTCAACATTTTCATTCATTGGGGTTTAGAAATTTTGTTTTTTGTTTTTTTGTTTTTTTGTTTTTTTTTTGTTTTTTTTTTTTACATGAGTGCTTGTGAACTAGTTATTGCTATCTTATTATTATTTTTGTTATAATTTTCTTCATAGGAAAGTGAAGAATTTGTCCAAAACTTGCATCTTAGCTTTTTGCGAAGCTCATTCAGAGCTTCTTTTGTATGTTTAGCCTATGAAGCATGGACGTGTCATATCTGATCCCTTGTTTGTGTCGTACACGTATTGGGCATTTTTCGTACACAGCATGTGCATGATTCATGTCGGACACGGATTTGGTGTGTCCGACTCATGGTCACGCAAAACGTCCCTACAAAAACATAGTCAATTTACTTGATATTCATATTTCATACTATTTCATACAAAATTATTTAGGTATAGTTTACTTGATATTTAGATATTTTTAAGTAGTTTTATGACCTTGTTTTCATGTACTTATTTGAGCAAAATAGAGAATTTTGATAATGGATGTAAAAGAGCCTAAGTTTTGCATGCTTTGATTTTTAGTAAGACATTTGTTTGTGATCTGTATTCAGTCATGGCTTATGGCGATTAGATTGTCGTTTATTGGTACAATTTTTGTGTTATAATTCCTCTTGTACCAATAAACCGCATTGAGCTCATCATGTTTGATTTAGGAAGCGTAAGAGTAGAAAAACCTTAAAGACTAATTAAACATTATTTATTGTTAAATTGGAAAATTTATACTAATCAAAAAATTCTTGTTTTCACTTGATAAAGCAATCTGATAGTGCAGCTGAGTTAATGAACATGCTTTCATTTATTATAAATGAATATCTTATGATAATTGTTTGTTAGTTGATATTTTATATTTTTCTTATAAATTTAATACACACACACACACACACAATAATCATAACAATAAATATTGTTTGCCATGTCCCTGTATTCTACTTTTACTTTTTAGGATCTTGCATGTCTCATGTTCGTGTCTCGTATCTATGTCCGTGTTCCATAGGTGTTAGCTATGGATGCGTAAATTATAAAATTATGATTATTGGATCTGAAAATTATTAATTTCTGCTTTCAAAAGTGAAGGTCTCTTTCCCTGTGCAGTTCCTTGTTAATTCATGTATCCAGTTCAAGCCATCCAGAAGTTTCTTTTTCCCATTAAATTGTTAATCTGCTCCTGGCATAATTAGAGTTGGGAATTAGAAGGATGAAAAGATTACAAACTTTTGGCAGTTGGCTGCTACATTAATGATAATACATGTGCTGCAATTTCAGCTGCTCCTTGCGTAATTTATTCTATTTAATCAACATTGCATATAGCAACCACGTGACATTCTTGAAGTAGTTGCTGGCCTCATGCATCAGGCTTTATTTCTGTGTCCAAGCCAATAAGTTTACTTAATTTTGTAAAATTTATTGACATTATTTTAATTGGTATCTCATAACAGAAAATATGTTTCTAATAGCATGTTGTTCTGCTGTAATGGTGCTTCACCCCAAAAAAGGAAGGGTTTTTTTTTTTTGGTTTTGGGGATTGGGGGTGGGGAGGGGGATGAAAGAGGGGGAAAAATGCAGATTTAGGAAATATGGTAGCTTAAATATTAGAAAATCCGATAGTTGAGCTTTAAAAATGTAAAAGTGAGGACTAATTGATCTTGGAAATCACTTGAATACAAAGAATTTGTTCTGGCAGGAGGCAGCAAATATGCTACTTGCAATATTTTGAAGAGGGAACTGGAAAGCGTCTGTGATGAGGAGTTTCTGTTTATTGTAGCATACCATTACTTATGGAGGGCTTTGAGGATCATAGGTAAAGTACAGAATGAATAAGGACTGTTGGCTGTTGCCTGTATTCTAGTTAACAGCAAGTCTACTCACCTTCCAGCTTCTGTACTAGGTAAAGAATGGGTGCTAGCAGCATTATACTCAAAATAGACTGATCCATCAGCTAAAAAATCAGATCAAATATTCTTTAAGAATACTATTTACATGGTTAAGAGAGCTTAATTATTGAGAACAGGTCTTCATACTTGGTGTTACAGTTGATTTGTTGGTTGTCAAAATCAATTCCCCAATTATATTATTAGAAGAAGGGTAATGACTATGTACTGGCTGTGCAGCAATTTATGGGAGAATAATAGACCCGGATTTGTGTAAAGAATCGTAACCTTTTTTTTTATGATGTGTTGAGCTCAATTTAGTAGGTATGAGTTTATTTAATTTTTTATTACTTGTCTGAAGGGTAGAATTGTAGGGACTCGGGTTTGGATCAGATTTGACAAGATCCGCTTGTCGATTCATTATAAATCTGTGTGGAGAGCTTCTAAGTGCACCCACCAAATTTCTAAGGACATCCTTCAAAAAAGTACTTGTTTGCCATTATTTTTTAGGATGAATTTGTCCTTAAACACCTCCCCCCAATCCCTTGAGATCTAGGGTTTGCTGGGAGCGGGGGCAAGGCGGTGCTAGCCCGAAGGGGAAGGAGAGAGGTGGCGGAGGAGAGATGGGGGGTATTGGTGGAGAGGGGGATCAGGGTGGCGGGAGGAGAGGGGCTGGTGAATGGAAGGGGCTTTTTTTTGGGGGAGAAGGAGGGGAAGGGGGTGGCGAAAGGCAGAAGGCAGGGGGCGCTGACGAGAGTTTTTTTTTTGGTGGGTGGGGGGTGGGGGGGGGGGAGTGGGGAGGGGGAGTATGGTGGAGATTTAGTGGAGGAAGTTAGGATTTTTATTTTTTATTTTGGGTTGGGGTGTTCTTAGAAATTTTGTGGGTACCCTTAGGGTCTCTCATTTTTTTTTTTTTTTTTTTTATATATTTCGATATCTAAACCCACTAAGATCTATTTGGCTCTTGGAAGTGGGTAAAGTAAAGATGAAAAATGAAAGTTTAGAAAGGGGGTTCTTCAATAGAGTTCTATGTTTGTGTGCTCACTTTTGGAAGTAATAAGTTGAATAGTAAAAATATTAGTTTATTTCAAATAACAATAATAATAATAATAATAATAATCTATCTGTTACTAAGAATAAAATTGAAAAGTAATAATGGGAAACTAATAAAAATAGTAATATTTTATCCAATTCCTTGAGTTTCAAGAGTACTTCCAATTAAAAATGAGGGGAAAAGAAAAGAGAAAGTAGGGGTGCCGAATAGAATCCATTTCATCGAATGGAAGTAACTTCTAATTCTCTTCTTAGCCAAACAAACAAATAAAGTAGTGAAAATAAGGTTACTTCCATGCAAACAAACACACGCTAAGATATTTAGGATCCACTTGAGGATCCAAATACAATAAAGTTATTGGATTGGGATCAAGTTTTGACTATCTGATGCAATATTTCTTCTCAAATATGTAAATGTTTATTGAAATTTAAGAGTGGCATTTACTTATATGTTTTTCTTGCCTGCAACTGCTCTATTTTTTACAATATTAACAGTGTGTACATATGGCCAAATAAAATTGAATCGTCTAGGATGAAATTATGTGATCTAGTTAGAACTAAGCAAACAGTATATAGGAATATACTAATCCAGTTCGCAAGTTTGAATCCTGATAGTGTATTAATTTACTTCTGGGATCCCTGGCAATTTAGATATTGGATAGCTTTTTAAGATCCAAACCCAAATTTTTGGGTCAGAGATCAGGTTGTTGGGCCCTTTGTCACCTCTTATCTAAAGGTGGATTTGTTTGCCTTCAATAATTTTTCCATCATACATCATCTAAGAAGTTTCCTTATCTAGAAAACTTGGATGTGCTTTTGGGTCTTGATTGCTGATTATTTATGAGAAGAGGCAAGTGTTTCTAAACGAGCCTCTGCTTTTTTATGGCAAAGCCTTGGTATAGTGTATGTGTTGATCATAGTTTGATAGTTGCTTCTCAAGTCTCATTTATGTTCTTTAGCTTTAGCTTTAGCTTTGGAACCTTCGATACATGCTTCACAGTCCACACCATGGAAAATGCTTGGATGGTAATTATGATGATTTGTAAAGCTGCAAGCTTGTAACTAGTACCATGTCAATTGTTTCCCTTCATGTAATTCGAGGGAACGGTTTTGGAGCACAAAACTCAAAATCAAAGGGATAGTGAGATTCTATTGCATATAAATCCAGTTCAGTTTGTTGCGTATGGTTGCAGTCTGTAAAGAAAATCTGATTTCTTATGTCTTGACCTTGACAACTGATCTATGTGGAGGTTTAGAAGAGTAATTGGCTTCAACTGTCCTAACCAAGATGATGTCTTTTGAATCAAATAAACTTTCGATCGAAATTTTGGGTCTCAGTTGTTGTAAAATAAAAATGATCTTGAGCTTGGCAATGACTCATGGCAGAGCATTTTTGAGTTGGGAAATTTTGATTTCTTATCAGCTTGACTCAACTTTTGAAATCTAATGTTCTATACGAAGGTTTGAAAAGTAGTTACTGAGCTTCAGGTGTTCTCACCTAGCTGCTGTGTCATTTGAATTAAATAAACTATGGAAGGAAATTTGGTTTTTGTATGTAGTGACTCTTTTTCTCTGAAGCCTGGTGATGATGACTCATGGTTAGTGCAATATCCGGCAGAGCATTTCTTAGTTTGGACCGTCTTTCTAGCTACATAATGTGATATGTATGATTCGTTTCTAAAAAGAATGATTTGTCCTAGTCCAATACAACAACCTACCCATTTCTTTCAGATGCTTCATTAGGTTCGTTTTTGGTTATTTCTTGAATATCTTCTTGTGTCACCCTGTAATATCCCATTTTTCATCTACTTTCAAAAATAGAATACGTTATCAATGGAAACACACAAAACCAGAATGGCATGCCTGAGGCCTTAATTTGCATTCATATTTCAGGCATATCAGAGTAAACATTAAAGAAAAATCTGCTACATAAGTCAATGATCAGGGAAAGTATTGCATTTTCATTAAGAAAAGATAAGTAGAACATAATATGTATATGATACAGAACCAATATGAGAAACAAGATATAATTGGATACAAAGTAAAAGTACAAAAATACAAAAAAAAAAAAAAAAAAAAAAATCTCCAGGACAATCCTCACATTTATCACATAGCCTCGACCTGCTCCCAAAAGCGTGGATCATCTACTGGTAGTAGGGTACACTCCGTGAACTCCAAACCTAAGATATGAGAATTTAAGAGATTAAATCCGGCAAGTAGAGAACAAAGGAAATAGAAGAGTTAAATAATGTATAGAAAGAGCAAAATAATGTATATGATAAGGCGTGGATCAAGTGGAACAGGAGGGTTCGAGTTATAGTAAGGTTGTATGTATGGAAGTCTGTTAGGTGTTAAATGTTCATATAACCATGAAGAATTCTTAGTATAACATGAGTATTACTATAGTAAATAAATCAATGAATAATGCACAGGGAAAACATAAGTGTATCAACTCTATTGCAATATGTACCATGTATATCAGGAAAAGAACTAGTGTTAAACTCCATTATACATCTCATACTGCATATTGTGTTGAGAATTCTACAGTTGGCTCTCACGAATCCAAAACACCACTTTTCTTTTCCTTGGACCGTATAGCACTTAATTCTAAGTAGTTTTCCTAATCTTTGCTCAGTATACAATTATGTCGTGACTCTAAGTTTGATTATTTATTAAATATATTGTTTGAAACTGAAACTGACATAAATCTTGGTATACAGTAATCAATAGGACACAATAGGTTCTGCTAGGTGGCTGAACTGTGGACCAGTCACATTGACTTATCAAGAAACTTTAAATCCTACGTGGCACTGAAGTCCATGTGTTTTAGTAGTGGGCTCTATACGATTGCTGGTGGGTTAATACCTAGAGCCTTGTAAGGTCTTAATGTGGACTTTATACTACAGCAAGTGGGCCATTATCTCACTTAGAACTCCCATATTGGGCTCTTTATGTGGGCTTTATATCAGAGTCCGTGGGTCAGTGCCTCATCCAGAACCCCGTTGAGTCTTAGTGTGGGTTCGATACCACAGTTCATTAGCCAGTGCCAAACCTAGAATTCATATATTTGGTTTTTAACAATGTTAGTAACAGTACATAGTTGTGTTACTGCTCAATTTCCCTACTCAAGAATAGTTTGTTATACACCCAGTGTGTGTAACCCAACTCATATTTCAAGTTGCTTTATCCAGGTTTGACATGTTTTACCATATTCTGCAAGGTTCAAGATAGTTAGAATGGCATAAGAAGTGCTTGGATAAATTTTCAATCAGGTCTTAATGAAAATGCAATCAGGTCTTAATAAATCATGTAACAGATTTATTTTATTCCTTGCATACTCAGACGTGTGCCTATATTATGGATACAAATTAAGGTCTCGTGCACACAAGTTTAATTTTGTGTGTTTGTCTATCGATAGTGCGCTTAGTTTTTGAAAGTATGTGAAAAACGGGATGTTACAGGAAGGATCAGAGCACCTTAGTATTTGAACAAGTGAACTTTTCTATGCCCTTTCACACCGGGTAATTTGCCTCCCTTGTCAAAAAGTTGGCATGGTAATGCAAATTAACAGTAAAACTGTAAACTTCGTCACCCTTTTATTCAATCCATCGCAATATATGCCTAGAAAGAGTTAGGTTGTATGTTGCACAGTAGAACAGTTGCAATGCTGCACAAACAGGGAAACATGATAAATTTTTTTTTAAATACACAATAAAATTGCATTGCGAGATGTATTGTCTCTGACATGGTGTCTGACAGACTTGGGTCGCCTGTGATTCCGGATGCATGTGCATACATTGTGGAGAGGATGTTTGGAAAGCTGATCAAGTATCTCACTACTTTGTTTATTAATAGGGTAATATTAACATGTAGATTTGCTAATACCAGCACAATTTTTCTAATGAGGGGTTTTAGAAAGGAATATTCCTGGAGCTTATCAGGAGTTCAGCTCACTCGCTCTATGGTTATGATCAGTCTCTGAACAGTACCATTCATTTTTTGGTTATGCAGTTATGCACTAAATTTATTTGGATATTGAAATGAATGGCATTGTTCAGAGGCTGCTGTTTATAACAATACAGAAATAAAGTTTTAATTAAATAGTACTCTTATTAGTCTTAGAACTTGGCATTATGCTGTCAAACTACAATAGAGAAGACCCCTTAGCACGCTATTCTTGCTACAGATAGTGCTATAAATTACACACGTACTAAAGAAAGGTTACTTTCATCTTCCTCCCAGAAAATCTCTCGACAGTCTGTTGTTTTCCCATTTCAATTTGAATGTTCATATTTTTTGCTGACATGAGGTTTGATTGATATCCAACTTTTGCAGAGCATCAAAAGGTCAGAGTGCCCTATGAACGGAAGCCAGAAGATAGGAGGCCCATTGTGCATGTTAATCTGACAAGGAGGCAAGAAAATTGTCCTGTAAGTTCCTATACTTGACTAAGCTCTTTACTTGCTCTTATTTTTTTTTTTTTCTTTTTAGCTTGTGTTAAACTTTAACCTATCCTTTGCTTTGTGTCAGGAACCTGTTAGACGTCTGACCCCGTTTCAGGTGTAGGAAGAACTCTTAGTGGATTTGCTTCTACTCGGTCTGTTGCCCAGGAGCCCGCCGCTGTTGTTTCTTCTACACCTGCTACTGTGGCTCCTGTAGTAGTGGTTGACCCTAAGCCGACTACCTCAGTACAACTACGGCTGGCAGATAGTTCTTGCACAGTTGCCTGCGTCAATACTGACCACACAGTCGGTGGTATCAGAGCATTTATTAGTATATCTCATTAATTTAGAATATATTCCAAAATTAAAATATTTGACAAATCCTCTAATTTATTAGCATATCTCAAGTTATCTTCCTAAATTAATATATTTGACAAATCTATCTAATTAGCCTGATTATACTGATTGAGGATTTTATGTAATTAGTATTAAATTATATATTCTCTTGTTTTTAACTTTTATATTTGCATTTTTTACCTATAAAACAAATTATATATTCCTTTTGTTCTGAAGTCTTTGACCCGCATCTCGACACGATATCTAACCCACGCCTCAATTCGTTTTCTGACTTGCACCTTGATTCGTGGACCTATGCAGAACACTCGTGTTCATTCTACTGATTTTATCATGGCCATTATAACTCTTAACTCTTCCATTAAAGTTCTCTCAAATCTCTTGTGGATCAATTAATAACGTCTTTTGTTTTTGCAGCTATGATGGCACTTGCATTATTTGCTAGCGCCAGTATTGCCTCCGCTGTAGGCATAGCCCTTGCTCTGCCTCCCCGCTAGCCATCTCTGCCTCCCCGCTAGCCATCTGTCGTCTCGCCTCGCCATTGCCAGCTGCAACTTTTAGGCCTGTAGTGACTCCTGTTCCGTCGTTGCTGCCATCTTCAAAGGGGCGCATTTGTCGTTTCCGTCACATGTCTCAGTTACTCCATCTACTGTTCCGTCGCCAAAATCTAATGTATCGTTTTTGGCTTTTGTTCTGTCGTCGCTGCCATCTTCAAAGGCGTCGTTATTGACGTCTCTGTCTCGTGTCCAAGTGACTCACTCCACATGTCATCACAGTCATCTTCAAAGGTATTGCTTTTAATGTCTCCGTCTCGTGTTGCAGTAACTTCACCTACTGCTCTGTCGTTGAAATCTAGCTTGTCTTTGTCGGTTACTGCTCCGTTGTCACTGTCATCTTCAAAGATGTAGCCTTTACTATCTCTGTCTCCTTCTCCGGTAACTCCGTCTGTTACTCTATCTCTGCCTTCTGTGCCAGAGAACCCATCTGTTGCTTCCCTACAAAAATATGATACATCGTAGCCGACTCTACCGCCTCCATCTTCTATGTTGCCGCCCTCGACAGGGCTGGCTGCATCGCCTAATGGTGCCAAGGGCGTTGACTCCATTGCTGGCGATGCTGCTCTTCCTATTTTCTCACTATTTGTCGATATTAGGATATCTCACTTATTTAGTATATCTTTCTAAATTATGATATTTGATAAATCTTCTAATTTATTAGCATATCTCATGATATCTTTCGAAATTAGTATATTTGACAAATCTCTCTAAGTAGGCTGATTATAATGATTGAGGATTTAATATAATTAGGATCAAACCATATATTTTCTTGTGTTTATCTTTTATGTTTGACTATTTCACCTATAAAAATATAACAATTGTACCGTTTATAGACATCTCAGAATACAAAATTATTATTCCCCTTCTCATTTCATAGTTTTATCGGCATTCATCGACAATGATGCAGCAATTAATGGAAAAGCAGCATCAGCTGCTTACACATTGCTAACTGCTGGCTTCCCACCGAAGCATCTTACTGATGTAACTCAGACAATCGAGCAGGCAGGCATTGCCAATTCAGTCGTGATTCAGAAACTGTAACGTGTGCTTGTTTGATTCAAAAATCTCTAATCTGTCTATAGCCCAAGGATGCAGACTTTCCCTACAATTTGACGGGCTCGCCGTATGTTTCGTGAGTACCGACTTTGAAAATGTATCTGGGCCTGCTACCCTCTGTCGCGAGTCTGAACTGTTCTCTGTTCAGAGTTGATTAGTGAATATTATGTGAATGTTGTGTTCAGGCAAAATATTTGACTGTTGAGCCACTGCAGTTTGCACAACAAAAATGAGTCTGGCTAGATGCACCTGCATTTTTCTATGACAAACTGCCATGATCTTAGATGCTGGGCATGTGTTGAGGCTGGTTAAGCTCGCGTGCTTTTGGCAATGTCAGAAGCCCATTTTGTTTCTATCAAGCCCATAAACAAGGATGAGAATCGCAGTTGTCAATGGGGCCAAGGAGCCTTATTATCATCATTATTGCTGCTGTCTATCACTGTCACCATCTCATCTTGATTTGATTTTTCAGTTTTATGTTATTGAAATCAAGAAAATCAAAACTGCAGACAGGCAAGCAATCTCAGGATGTTGGGAGAGCAAGTGGGGTTGAAAAGTTTTGGAGTTTCCAAGGAGCACATCAATTTTCCCAGTGAGCTATAACTGTCCGAATTTTTAAAAAAAAAAAAAATTATTGAAAAGTGAACTCACAACGAAAATTGGTGTGCTCCTTTGGAATTTGGAGGCTGCATGGAGTCACATTCCAATTCCATTTCCAAAGAAAATCTGAAACTGGAGACCTTGGCCCACAATGGAAATTATTTAGTGAGATCCGAGTCTTGATATCGAGAATAAGGGATTTTAGTGTGACCTTTTATATTGATCAAGCATGTGAGAAACTTAGGAGCTACAACAAACGACATAGACAATAATGTATAAGTACGATATTTTGCAAATTGATTGGATTCCCTTTCACACACCTCTCCCTCCTCCCCCCTTCTCTCTCATTAGGTAGAAAATTATGAGAACTCCGGTTTCGCTTAATTTTTACAAAACCCTAGTGTACAAGCTTTAGTTTATATAACTGAAACTTCAGTTATATTAGATCTAGTTTGGATACGAGGTTCTAAAATAAAAGGATATGAAACTTCGAAAAAATTTAAGATGAGTGAAGTTTTTATTTTGGAGTTTTCTATGTCCTGAATTCTACAAAAGTAGAGTTTAGAAAGTTCATTTTAGATATCCAAACGGATATAGTCTTAAAAATATAATTTTATGTTAAACTATCCAAAACTCTAATTTTCCTAAGTAAATCCTTATAACCAAACTAGGCCATGGGAGTAATGAAAGATTTATTATAGGGATATATTGAGAAACAAATCATCGCTAGTTTTAATTTTACACTTAACTAATATTTTTCTTTTACTAATTGCCTAGGTTAAATCTGCACTTAAAATCACGAAATGAGTAATAGAAATATTACTCATTGTTCCAAATAAGAGATGGTTTAGGAGTTTCCATGCACTACCATCCTAAAACAACAAAAACTCATTATTTGTTATTTATTTGTAATAAATATTATTTAATTAATTCTTCTCGAATTTAGTAAAATACTAAATATTTTTTTGGATAAAAAAAAAATCCTACAAACGGACCTAGATAATACTTCATATATTTATTTAATCAAGAAATAAATAAAAGTTACAATGATAGGGCAAATCATATGATATCTCTACTTCTTAATTTTATTTCATATAAATTTTGAGTGCAAGAAACTAGAAGTAAAAAGTATTAATATTTTATTATTTTGTAGTTTTCTCTTCTTTTTTTTTCTTTCACAAAATAAATATATAATTATTTCTATCTATTCCTATCCAAAAATTAATGAATAAAAAATATAAATAATAAAAATATTGTTTTTCCGACTCTTTATTTTTAAAATTTCTTTTTCCATATTTCCACTGCGTCCAGTGATCCAAATACATTGTTAGATAACGCACGCAGTAAGTTTTGATCCATAGATAAAATAATTTTTTTCCTTTCCCCACTCTCTTTAATACTATTTGAAATGACACTGTGAAAGTATGACTTAGTTAACAACTGCCTAGATAAACCTACTACAATATATATACACACACACTTTTCATGCGATCTGAGAGTAGCCTTGGGTGGAGCACCTGAAGTTCAAATATTCCAAAGGAAGATTGATGTTCTTGCTTTTTAACCTTGGATTCGCACGGTGAGACCCCATTGCTACTTGCTAGCTAGTAAAGTGCAAAATATTATATATATATATATATATATATATATATATATAATGAGAAATTCACTGACGGTATGGTAAAGAGAGTTTCTTTACCGCCTCTTAGGTGACCCAATAAAATTGTTATACGTACGCAAAGAATGGTTAAGAAATTTTTTTTATTCGTTATTTTAAATGGTGTCACGTGTAATAATAAATTAATTTTATTGAATCGTCGGTGTATATATATATATATATATATATATATATATATATATATATATATATATATATATATATATATATATGCGCGTGCGCATACAAGTGTATGTGTGTGAAATTAACTTATTTTTTGAATTTGGTGCATTGCATGCACTTCAAATCTCAGCATCTGGGAAGAACACCCCATACTACATACTCCCACCTCTTCTTCAATTTCCCACGGAATGGCGGGAGTTTCCAAAAGAGCACACCAATTTTTCTAGCAAATTTATTTCTTTGTGTTTTTTTTGTCCGGAAGGCGTAATCTAAACCCAAGAAATATTAAGTGGGCTCAGTACGAAAATGATGTCCTACTTTGGAAACTCCCGGAATGGCCAGTGGGCACAATTGGCGCATATACAGCTAAGTGAGATAGATACTCCATTAAAGAGCTGTCTCATCAGCAATTTGCTCGCTCCCCCCTCTCTCTCTCTCTGTCCCCCACAGTTCAAGGAGAGACACTCAACACTCACGTCAATCATGGTCACGTCAAACGTTTGGGCAGGTGAAAAGGGCACCTCTATGAATTTTGGAGAAGTAGAGTCAGTAGATGCTTTGGGATGAATAACAATATTCTTGTTCTCTTCTGAAATGCTTTTTCTTTTTAATGATTTTTCGCGTGTGGGGTTCTTTTACTCTTTTATTCAAAAATATATGTTCATGGTTTTTTCCTCTTGCATATATTTCATTGTTATCGTTATAGGTTTTATATTTTTACCATCAGCATGGAATTTTCCTGAGAAAATCATTATAATCTAGGGTTTTTTTCAAAGGCTAGGTTTTGCTGAGGGGTTATTTGGAAGAAGGGCTCTAAAGTGAAAATTTCTGAATTTGTAATAATTAAGAAATAGTTCGTCTCCAATTTCGTCTAATTTCTTGTTTATTTTCATGTTTTTGGGTCTATCCATTGTAGTTCATAAGAAATCATTTTCTTGGAATTATTTGTTCAAAGTCTATACAAAGAATGTGCTAAAATTCAAGAATATGGCTTCTTCGGCTTTCCAATAAAACTTATTTTTTCTAACATGATAATAAATAGAATATCCAAAAATATGTAAGCAATTATAATCAGTAATAGAATGATGAGACCTTGATTGAAGTTTTTCCCTGGTTTGCAACTGCTAATAACCTTTTTTTTTTTTTATTTGCTAAGATCTAACAATCTATTAATGAGATGACTTGCATATGACAAATCCTCGGTCCAAAGTTCCTTGCCAAATACAGCATTGGGCAAAATACATGCACTTTCTTTAGCAATGTGTGATTCAGCCCTCTATCACCCTTATTTTGTTGCACTGTTTCTCTCTTAGTGATCCTTCGTTCTAGCATAGCCTCATAAACATATCCAATTTGTATTTGTTGTCATTATCTAATCTAAGCCGCTTTATCATGTTGTTAGTCTGCAGTTTGATCATCTTCTTCTAATTGAGAAACACATCCATGTCCACATGTTTGTGCCACCACAAATACATCCAAACTATTTACAAATAGTTATCCATGAACGATAAAAACTGATCTGAACCTCCTAATGAAGTTGTTTTGGTCAGTCACCAAGTTTCCATATACGCATTATCCAGAACCATTTTAGCCGGATGAAATATCGTTCCAAACTTGATTCAAGTATGTTTCCTGATGACACAATACTTAGCAAAACTCTGATTTTTCAGTCTTAATCATTTCTTTCAACATGTCTTGTTTTACCAAAATCTGTAAAGCACGTTCTCAAATATGTCCCAACCTTATGTGTTATAACTGGAAGTTGGCATTATATGTTATCGGTGTTGGCAGTGAAAATTTCTAAGTAAAAAATGAATTTTCCACACAGAACGCGGAGCTAACTCCGTAGCTCCGCGTTTGGCTATTTTAGCCTCGCGTTTTAGCAAAATGCGGAGCTAATCCATAGCTCCGCGTTCTGATGAATTTAGCTCCGCATTAACTCCGCGTGAGCAGATTTTATTAGAATTCCAAACTGATTGAGATTAAGATTTGGGCTTATCCAATATCCAAATTGAGTCCATTCAGAACCCTAAATTGATTGAGATTGAGATTTGGGCTTATCCAATACCCAAATTGAGTCCAATTATAATTCCAAATTAAGAGATTTAAATCAATATTAAATATTTGATTAGAATCCTTGATGAATACAAAAAACTTTTATTCCTATTCTTATGGAAATCTTTATTCATATTCCTATGGAAACTCTCATAACCACTAAAGTCTATAAATACCCTCTTTGAGGAGACTTTAGGGATCATGAATCTTTAATAGATCATCAAATATTCAATCTTTTTCGATCATCTCTTTTGCATCTTAGAGAATTTAAGTTACGCGTGAGAGCCTTGAATTCGTGAAGACCAGAGAAGATCAAGTCGGCCGTCATCTTCAAGAGAGAAAATCATCGTCGTCAGATCGTCAAAAAGAACTACTAATTAGATCCCATCGCTACGAGATCCCACGTTTTATTGTAAAAGAGAGCGATAATTATAAATCCTCTCGTTTGTTCTTTTCTTGTTCACTTTCATTGTAATCTAAGTTGTATTCAATGGAAGGAAGCAAAATTTCTGCTGCGAACACTGTAACTCCACCAACAACTATACTATCCTGTAGATAATATAAATTCTTCTGTATACCCTTCACTACTAAAATACTTTTGGTAACCTAAACTTGAATTAGCCATACTAATATGTAAGACTTTTCTTACCAAGACTCCTAATAAGATAAGATTCATCTTTATATATCGAGCATACAGAATATCTATCAATCTCTTAATAGTTTTCTCATGTATTTATAACAGGACTTCAGCTACATCCTTAATTTTACAATATATGTTATTACCTATGCAAACCACTCTACCTTATAACTCTTTCAAACTAGAAAAGAATTTCAAAATGGAACAAATGTGTTATGTGCAACTCGAATCAAGGATACATCCATCTTTGTGACCAGTCGCAGATGATCGTGTTAGAGCAAAATCTTAATCTTCACTTCAATATTTGCAAAATTTGCAGTTAAGCCCTACTTCTCTTACCTTTGGCCAATTTGGAACAATTTTTCCTTCAATAATCCCCTTCTCAATAATAGGAGCACATGTGGCTTTAGGACACTTTTTCTTGAATTTAAAGCGAGATTTTTTCTATCTACCTTGATTCTTACTTTCAGATCTATCTCATACCAGCAAAGTATCTGAACCTAACTTCTGATAGACCTTCTTATCGAGTTTTGATATTAATTGTTCATCGAGGCATTTGAAACATCTTCAAATATACATTCATACTTTCCATATAATAGGATAGTAATCGGATATTCATACGAATCAAGTAGTGAGTTCAGCAACAATAAGACTTTATCTTCATCAAAAATTTTCACAGCTAAATTGTGCAAATTTCAATTATCTTATTTAATTCATTGAGGTGTCAAGACGTAGAAGTAACTTATTCTTCAAATAGAGATGAATCTCTATACTTTTTGTCATATATTTATCTTCTAACTTCTGCCAAAGCTCACTTGATATAGTTTCCCTTATTACTAAACACTTTTGGTCTTTTATCAAATAAAGTAATCGTTCCACAAACCATACAGTTTAACTTCTGTCATTTAGATTCCTTCATGTCCTCAAGCTTATTCTTCTCTAATGCCATCTACAAATCTTGTTAAAACAAGACATCTATAACTTTGCGCTGGCATATTTTGAAGTTGTTATAAGCTCCATCGAACTTCTCCACTTTGAATTTAGTATTCGTCACTATAAACCTTGAGAATGTTGAAGACTTCAAATACTCTCCTAAAGTCGGTTACTAACGTAAAACCAGAAAGCACGATACCCAATACCCAAATTGAGTCCAATCAGAATCCTAAATTGATTGAGATTGAGATTTGGGCTTATCCAATACCCAAATCGAGTCCAATCAATATTCCAAATTAAGAGATTTAAATCAATATTAAATATTTTATTAGAATCCTTGATGAATACAAAAACTTTCTATTCCTATTCCTATGGAAATCTTTATTCCTATTCCTATAGAAACTCTATAAATACCCTCTTTGAGGAGACTTTAGGGATCATGAATCTTTAATAGATCATCAGATCTTCAATCTTTTTCGATCATTTCTTTTACATCTTAGAGAATTCGAGTTACGCGTGAGAGCCTTGAATTCGTGAAGACCAGAAAAGATCAAGATCAAGTCGGCCGTCATCTTCAAGAGAGAAAATCATCGTTATCAGATCATCAAAAAGAACTACTAGTTAGATCACATTGCTACGAGATCCCACGTTTTATTGTAAAAGAGAGCGATAATTATAAATCCTCTCGTTTGTTCTTTTCTTGTTCACTTTCATTGTAATCTAAGTTGTATTCAGTGTTCGACCGACTAACTGAGTCGGACAAAAACTCGGCCAAGAAGACGAAGACTACTCCCCGAGAAAAAGAATGGAGAATCGTAACTTCTAACATGGTCGGAAAGGGGAAGAAAGTTGTAGAAAGGGATGATGATTCGGAATCAAGTGATGAAGAACCTCATCATCTGACTCGACTGAAATTAGGCACTGTCGCCCCTCGAAATTACAAGAAACTTGTAAAAGGTTCTTATGATGATGATAGCGACAATTCAGCTATAGCTTCCCCCACAATCTTGTGCATCTTCCCTACCACGAAAATCAGCGTTGCACGCAGTGGACAGGTCTGATGACATTGACCAGAGGATAGAAGCCCAAGAGCAGATGATTTGAGGTCAGCAAAAGGCCATTGATGACCTCAAACTAATACTTCTAAAAGTGGTCAAAAATATCCAGAAGATAACCGACGATAAGGCTAAAACTTCTTCGGAACCGCCACCTAAGACAAATGAAGAAACTAAAGAAGAAAAAGCTTATTCGGCACATGAGGATGAAGATAAATATTCTTTCCATGATCTTTATGAAGAGAAGATGGAAAACCTACAAAAGCAACTAGATGCGTTAATGCAAAAAAAAGAGCTAAACGAATCGGGGCTTTCAAGGTCATATCCGCTTGAGTGGGATTTCGCCCCTTATCAAGAAAAATATAAACCCCTCAAATTGGAGTTATATGGCGGAAAATGGTCCCCAAGCCAGCACCTATATTACTTTTTATCGCAGGCAGGTCATCTACTGGGAAATGATCCTGTAATGACCAAAGTATTTGGGAGCACCTTGCGAGGGCCTACCTTCACTTGGTTTATGCAATTGCCCCCATGTACTATCAATACCTGGTATGACGTCGAGAAGTAGTTCTTAGCGCGTTTCTTTGAGGATGATACCGAGATATCGGTTCATTCACTCCTTGCGACAAAACAAGGAGAAGAAGAATCAGTTAAGAGTTTCATTGAACGCTTTAGGAAAAAATCCGTGTATTGTCGACATGGTATGACCCAAGAAACTCTGGTGGAAACCTGTAAGCATAACTTCAGAACTGGCTTGCTGATAAGAATGGGAGCTGTAGAGTCTAAGAATTGGAAAGACCTGTCAAAGCAGGGAGAGTAGGCAGAAGATATAATTCGTCGGATTGAGGAATCTCGTAGCAAAAGAAACTCTACAAATAACAGGTCATATGCACATAATCCTAAAAATAAAGGGAAGGCTGTGATGGCGACAATTGTAGATCTAAAGCCAAGACCTCAGAATTCGAGAGGTGCAGGTCAAAATAGGCCCCGACAAGATAGAAGTTATACATTCAAGACGGAGCAGACAGATACTCTATTCCATCTCCTACTCATGAAGGGTATGTTAAAACTTTCGGAAAATCAAAAACCGGAAGACGCTGGTAAAACCAACGACACTAACTATTGCCTGTACCATCGGAATGTCGGGCACCCTGTTGGCAGTGAAAATTTCTAAGTTAAAAGGATTTTTCACAACAGAACGCGGAGCTAATTCAATAGCCCCGCGTTTGGTTATATTAACCCTGCGTTTGAATAAAACGCGGAGATGTTTAATAGCTCCGCGTTGATTCCGCAGTCTGGCTTGTATTAGCCTCGCGTTTGAGTAGAACATGATCAATAGCTCCGCGTTAGCTCCGCGTTTTGGTTATTTAGCGTCGCGTTTTGATGCGATTAAAGCTCCGCGTAAGCAGATAACCAGAATCTCAAATTGATTGAGATTATGATTCTGGGCTTATCCAAATACCCGAATCAAGTTTAATCAGAATTCCATCAAAACTAAGATATTTGATTGGAATCCCTGATGAATGCGAGTTCTATTTAGATAGAAACTCTTGCATTAACCTGGGGCTATAAATACCTTCCTGGTGAAACCCTAGGGAGCTTCTTCTTCTTCTTTTTGGCATCGGAAGCCTTCTATCGATCCTTTGGCAATTCAAGTACGCGAGAGAGCCTTGAAGCCTTTGCTGATCATCTTCTGAAATCTTGGAGAATTCAAGTTACGCACAGAGCCTTGAGTTCGTGAAGATCAGAGAAAATCACCATCTTCTTTCTGGAGTTCTTGAGAAGTTCGAGTTACGCGAGAGAGCCTTGAACAAATCAAAACCAGAGAAGATCGTCTATATTCGGCCGATATCTTTAAAAGAGAAGATTTCAACGTACCGATCGTCCAAAGGAACTGCTTGACAGATCCCATCGCCACAGATCCCACAAATATTGTAAAAGAGAGCGATTGAACTATAAAATCCTCTCGTTTGTTCTTTTTTTTTTTATATATTGTTTACTTTCATTGTAATTTAAGTTAATTCAATGGGAGGAAGCGAAGGAACTTTTGCGACGAACAAACTGGCGACCACAGTGGGAGCCATCTCTTTCACTGATGAAGAGATTGTGGCGCAATCGGACGTTGACTTGATCGGATCTGAAGTAGACACGCTGGTCGTTGAAATCGACCAGCAGAAGTACGAGGAGTTCATCTCCTCCGGATCAGGTGACTTGGATGAGACACGGCACTATCGCCGTATGTACTCCAATGCCCGAGTGACGGGTAGAAAGGTATCCACCGAGAGACGGGGATCCTTGGAGACTACGGTTATAACGCCGGAGTCCACACAAGAAATCCTAACCGAGGAAGAGCTTCCGATTGCCGAAGAAGATATGGGAACTGGATTGACCAGGACCCAACTCCGGAACAGGAACCGGAGAGCGAGGCGTAGAGCCCTCAAAGCCCGCCTTGGGCGCGGAGCTAACTCTAGAGGACGCGAGGCTATGGTCCCTCGCAAATTGGCTCGCGCTACCCGCGAGACCAATCTCTACCGCGTTAAACGCGAAGTACAACTTGCCTTAAAAGCAAGGAAAAGCCAGCGTGTGATTTTCCACGCGAGGCTGGTAATACTGGCGAGTTACGCAAAATTCCTGACACTCGCGAGTTACGCGAGTATAAAAATTATTCCAAGCCAGCGTGTGATTCTCCACGCGAGGCTATTACTGTGCCTAGCGAGAGACGCAAAGCCAGTAAGGGTTACGCTAGTCGCAGAATACCCAACACTCGCGAGTTACGCGAGTATAAAAATTATTCCAAGCCAGCGTGTGATTCTCCATACGAGGCTATTACTGTGCCTAGCGAGAGACGCGAAGCCAGTAAGGGTTGCGCTAGTCGCAGAATACCCAACACTCGCGAGTTACGCGAGTATAAAAATTATTCAAAGCCAGCGTATGATTTTCCACGCGGGGCTATTACTGTGCCTAGCGAGAGACGCGAAGCCAGTGATACTTGCAATAAACGCAAGACTTCTGACACCCGCAAGGAACGTGAGGATGATTGGCAGATAGTTGTCAGTCGTAAAAACCGCGCTAAGCGCGAAGCTATGATCTGCGTTAATCGCAAAGATAAGCCAGCGTGCAAGAACTTCCCTTCACGCGGGGCTATTATTCTAGAAGCTCAACTTCCAAGAACACACCAAGCCAGCGAGAAACGCGAGGCTAGTATGGATAAGCGCGGAGCTATTCTTCAGGTCCTCAATGTGAAACGCGAGGCTATTCCTAAGCCACGCGAGGATCAGTCCGACCCCAGAGTCAGGGTTGATCAATCAAAGAAGCTTCAGTGGATTCCTAAACACTCTCAAGAGTTGAATGGATCTCTTGATTCCATGGCTAGAGGCACTGACCTCAGGGAACATCTCTCTAAGAAGAGAGCCATAGACCAACTTCAAGTTGAACATAGTTGCCATTGCCAGCAACTTGTGACAGCGGTATCAGCCGTGACGGATAACTGTGGCTGCAGCAAGAACAGGATATCTGTGTTCGACCGATTAAACGAGTCAAACCAGAATCCTGCTAAGAAGACAAGAACCACTCCCCTGAAACAAGGGAGAGCTGTAACTTCCAACATGGTAGGAAAAGGGAAGAAAATTGCAGAGACGGATGATGATTCAGAATCGAGCGATGATGAACTTCATCATGTTACTCGACTAAGATCAGGAGCCGTCCCGCCCCGAAATTATAAAAAGCTCGCAGGGGGTTCTTACGACGAGGACAGCGATAATTCCGCTATAGCCTCGCCTCTATCCTCTACATCATCTCGACTGCAGAAGTCAGCATCGCACATGGCAGATAAATCTGGTGATATCAATCAGAGATTTGAGGCTCAAGAAAGAATGATTCGAGAGCAACAGAAAACGATTGAAGACCTTAAGATGCTACTTTTAAAAGTTGTTGAAGATAATGCTAAACAGGGCAAGAAGACTCCAAATGAAGAAGAACAGGAGGAGAAAGCCCACTCGATGCATGAGGAAGAAGATAGATTTTCCTTCCATGATCCGCATGAAGAAAAACTTGAAAAGTTACAGAATCAACTCGAAGCCTTGATGCGTAAAAAAGAGTTGAAGGAGTCAGGAGTCTCTAGACCATATCCAGCAGAATGGGATGTGGTACCCTATCCTCCAAAGTATAAGCCGCTCAAGTTGGAGCCCTATGACGGGAAGGGATCGCCCAGTCAGCACATCTATTATTTCTTGTCCCAAGCAGGACACTTAATGGGTAATGATCCCATCATGACCAAAGTATTTGCAAGTACTTTGCGAGGGCCTGCCTTTACTTGGTTCATGCAGCTGCCCCCAGGTACTATTAATACCTGGTTAGATGTTGAGAAATCATTTCTCTCACGTTTCTTCGAGGATGACACCGAGATAACGGTTCATTCCCTCCTTGCAACTAGGCAGGGGGAACAAGAAGCGGTTAAAGATTTCATAGAAAGGTTCCGGGAGAAGTCCGTACATTGTAAACACGGAATGATCTAGGAAACTCTAGTCGAGACATGTCGACACAACCTTAAGACCAATGTGCTCCTCAAAATGGGGGCCGTAGAGTCTAAGACGTGGAGGGACCTGCTCAAACAAGGAGAGCAAGCTGAAGACTTGATTCGCCGAGTTGAAGAGTCCCGCGGGCCAAGAAGTGCTGGGGGTAGTAAATCATATACCCAAAACAACAGCAACAAGAATAAAGGGAAAGCAGTAATGTCATCAGAAACTGCTCCTCAGAAAACCAGTCCTCTGCCATAGCCGAAATCTCAAGGTCAACGAGGGTCAAGGCAAATTAGACCGCAGCAAGAAAGGAATTACACTTTCAAAGCTGAACAGACACCAGTCCTCTTTCACCTGCTCCAAAAGAAGGGAATGCTAAAACTTCCGGAGAATAAGAAGCCAGAAGATGCGGGTAAGACTAAAGACCCAAATTACTGTCTTTATCACCGGAATGTTGGGCACCCTACCAGGGATTGTTTTTCCTTTAAGAATAGAATCCAAGCACTAATAGAGGCTGGAGTTTTGACGCTTAAGGAAGAGCAGAAGAAAGTCACTGCCAATATGGCAACCATAGTGGATGGAACCCACGAGTTCCCCGCAGGAGTGACCCCAATCCCAAAGGGTGAGGCAATTACAAAGAATCTTGATCCTTACAACAAAGCCCGAGAAGGACTTGTCCCCATAACAACCCAAAGAGGGGAAATTATGTGGGTTCACCCTGATTTGCTGGAAGATGAACAATGGACTACTTCAAGAGGTCCAGGGAAGAAGCGGGCTGTCAATACCATTTCTGCGGATATAAAGGGAGAATATATAGCTTCGGGGGTCTTCACAGATTCTGAAGAAGAACCCGAAACTATGGCCACCCATCAAGATGGGGCAGGCCCTTCCGGTACTCGATCTGGAAAGACATATCTTAAGGACTACACCAGAGTGGATCCAAAAGATATCTATGCAGAACTCGCAAAGCCTGCGAAGCAGAAAAGACTTCGTTTCCAGAAGAATTCTACCAGAAATGAAGGAGCCAAAGAAACTCCCTTCGAATTTGACATAATCGCGCAGTTGGCTAATATCCCAGCGCGAGTGACGCTTTACGAATTGTTGAGATTATCAAAATCAACACGTGAAGCTCTAAGAGAGGCCTTGGCAGACTCTGAGTCGTTCCTAGCTCAGATTGTCGAGCCGGCCATCGAAGAGCGGGACTCTTGCCTCCACTGTCATCAAGTAAGGAGGCAGGTCCCACAAATTATCTTCTCTCCAGAAGACATGCAGGTGAGGAATATAAAGCATAATAGGCCTTTATATTTCACTGGATATGTCGGGTTCACAAAAGTGGACCGAATTCAGATTGATCCAGGTTCTGCACTCAGCGTCGTGCCCAGTAGATTGATGCAGCTGTTGGGGATTTTCCTTCATCGCTTGACACCTACACACACTACCATCTATGGATTCAACGCTAATAATAGCCATCCTCTTGGTAAGATCCGATTGCGGTGTCAAATTGGAGACTTGAAAACGGAGGTTACATGCTACGTAATTGATGCCGATACCTCCTACAATATTTTATTGGGGCGACCTTGGATCCACTCTCATATGATAGTTCCGTCGACTCTTCACCAGTGCATGAAATATTGCGATGAGGAAGGAGAGGTCCGGACACTAATTGCTGACAAGCAGCCATTCAAAGGGTTGGAAAATTACTTCACAGATGCTGCACTCTACAAGCCAGCACATGAAGCTTCCAATGACAGTCTTAGCAAATCTCCAAAGCCCGACGACAGTGGCAATGAAGCCGACACTGAGTACGAGCTCCTTGGAGAAGATGACGGGGGTGATTACGAAATCAACCCTCACCTAGATCTTAGCTTAGGTCTTGATAATATAGTGGATGTAATAGAAGGTGAATGGGTTATTAATGAAAATGTAAAGTTAGTCTATGAGCATGCTGTAGCTACTGAGTCTGAGCCCTCTTGTACCTCCACCGAAGCGGATGGCCTGACCGAACTTGAAGTTCTGGCGGCATATCATTTGCCCCTCAAGTCTTCCCTCCTCTCTCAATTAAAAATAACCGAGGATCAAGGGCACTTATTTGAAGTGCCTCCCCGACAGAAGTCCCAAAGGCCGATCATGTTCGGCAAAGTGGCCACGTCGCCTCGACAGAGACAAAGTAGTGAAAGTGATGAACAAACATCACCTCAATTTCACTTATATGAGCAAAGGTCCCGACAGATGATGGAGAAAATGGGATATAATTTTACCCAGAAACCGGGATTAAACTTTGGAAAAGGGCGGCGGAATCTCATACCCTCGTTTAGACCGAGAGGAAAGAGTCCTGATTATTATCAGAAGACCCGCAGGGGGTTGGGCTATGTGTCTACTCCACCCTCATCGCCATCCAAGGTTGAAGAGAGTTCTTCAGATAAAGAAGAAACATCTTCGCCCGACCATGATTCGGATATAAGCACCGGTGCTTGGTTTCAGTCTTTGACAGCCAATATGGTTTCAGCCGCGCCAGAAAGCGACGAGGAACCAATTGACGTTCAAGATGATGCTTGGGCTAGGCATATGGATACTCTCTGGGATGTCCGCTTTGAACAGCGTGACCCGCCCACAGAAGATAAATTAATACAGGTTAATATGGGAACAGAAGAAAATCCGAAACCCATTTTCATAAGCGACACACTAACTCCTTTAGAAAAAGAGGAACTTATATCCCTTATCAAAGAGTATATAGATGTGTTCGCATGGAGTTATGAAGATATGCCTGGGCTTGACCCTCAAATTGTCACACACCGGTTAAATATAAAAGAAGATGTCAAACCTGTCAAACAGCAACAGAGGCGTTTTCGTCCGGAATTGATGGAGGCAATAGTTGCTGAGGTCAATAAGCTTATACAATCCGGGTTCATCCGTGAAGAACAACACCCGGACTGGGTGGCAAACATATTGCCAGTTCGCAAAAAGAATGGCAAAATTCGGATATGCATTGACTTTCGAGATCTGAACGCTGCATGTCCCAAGGATGAATTTCCGCTCCCCATCACCGACGTAATGATCGATAATACTTGCGGTTATGAGAGGATGTCCTTTATGGATGGCTTCTCAGGTTATAACCAAATCAAGATGCACCCAGATGATGAAAAGCATACAGCTTTCAGAACGCCACAGGGAGTATACTGCTATACGGTGATGCCATTCGGATTAAAGAATGCAGGTGCCACTTACCAACGCGCAATGAGCGCCATATTTAAAGAACACCTACGCAGAACAGTAGAGTGCTATGTGGATGACTTAGCAGTTAAAAGCAAAGACAAAGAAGATCATCTTCACGATTTAAGAGTGGTCTTCGATCTCATGAGGAAACATCATTTGAAGATGAATCCCACTAAGTCATTCATGGGGGTATCCAGCGGGAAGTTTCTAGGGTTCGTAATAACTTCAAAAGGAATTTTCCTCGACCTTGAAAAGGTAAAAGCGATTAGCGAAATGCCGCCTCCCCGCAATCTTAAGGAACTAAGGGGATTATAAGGAAAGCTCGCTTATATTCGGCGCTTCATATCCAACTTGTCTGGACGATGCCAACCATTCTCCAAACTTATGAAAAAGGGAGTGTCTTTCATATGGGATGAGGCATGTCAGCAGGCATTTGATGACCTCAAGGAGTACCTTACTAAGCCTCTTGTACTAATGGCACCAGCCCCTGGGCAGCTCTTCCTTATATATGTAAGGGCCATGGATAATACTTTAGGAGCATTACTTGCTCAATATAATGAGCACGGCCATGAACATGCCCTCTACTATTTAAGTAGAACAATGATTGGGGCAGAACAGCGGTATACCCCGATTGAAAAAGAATGTTTAGCCCTAGTGTTTGTTGTTCAGAAAATGCGACACTACCTTTCGGGGTAAACAATTCATGTCATATCACGGGTTAACCCCTTGAAGATTCTAATGACAAAACCGGGATCCTTGAATGGCCGATTGGCAAAATGGGCGCTCTTACTGTCGCCCTATGACATACATTTTGTCCCTCAAAAGGCCATGAAGGGACAGGCAATCGCTGATTTCCTTGCAGACCATCCAATTTGGTCCAAATTAAAGCAGACATCAGAAGTCAACACAGTTACCGGAGAACAACCTTGGCAAATGTTCTTTGATGGTGCCGCGAGACGATCTGCTGCTGGAGTGGGGGTTGTACTAATATCCCCACATAAACATATATTGCCTAACGGTTACTCATTAACAGAACCGTGCACTAATAATGTAGCGGAGTACAACGCGCTCATTATCGGCTTAAAAATAGCTCTGCAACTGGGGGTGAACCATCTAGAGGCATATGGAGATTCTAAGCTCATTGTCAATCAGATGACAGGTGAGTATGAAGTCAGACATGAAGCCCTCATCCCCTATCATCAGCTAGCTATTGAGCTAGCAGGATATTTTGAACAATTCTACATATATCATGTATCTCGAAACGAGAACATTTATGCAGATGCTCTTGCCGCATTAGCAGCAACGCTGGCAATCCCGCCAGGTGAAGCTAAAAGCATCACCATTGGTAGCAGAGAACTCCTCCACCCAGATGTGGTATCTCAAACCGAAGAAGTATGCCAGATTGGCTTAAACTTAGAGCCCCGTGATTGGCGATTTCCGTTTGTGGATTATGCTTTGCATGGGATATTACCAGAAGATCCTAAGGAAGCCACCTCAATAAAGAGGAAGGCCCAAAGATTTTATTATGACCATAAACTTCAGACTTTGTATAGAAAGTCAAGAGGTGGTCTATTGCTACGCTGCATATCGAAAGCAGAAACAGAACAAGTGCTGAAAGAAACACATGATGGAATATGTGGAGCTCATCAGTCCGGTCCCAAACTTGGAGACCGTATAAGAAGGCTAGGGTACTACTGACCGAGCATGGTTACGGAAGCAATGGCATACGCTAAACGATGTCATGCATGCCAAATACATGCCAATTTTATTCATCAACCCCAAGAATACTTGCACAATACCGTCGCAAGCTGGCCATTTGAAGCCTGGGGAATGGACATTGTGGGGCCAATAACTCCCCCGTCATCCAAAGGACATCGGTTTATTCTTGCAATAACCGATTATTTTTCAAAATGGGCCGAAGCCGTGCCCATGAAAGAGGTGAAGACGACAGATGTGATCAAGTTCGTCAAGCATCATGTCATTTACCGATTTGGCGTCCCCCGACGGATTATTCATGATAATGGTCCGCAATTCATCAGTCAGGGATTCTCCAGATTCTGCAATAAATTCAGAATCAAAGATATCGCTTCTACACCATATAACCCTGCGGCTAATGGGTTGGCCGAAGCTTTCAACAAGACGATCATCAAACTCCTTCGGAAGTTCGTCTCTTCCAATAAACGAGATTGGGATGAAAAGTTAGGAGAATGTTTGTGGGCCTATCGCACCACCGTTCGCACCCCGACTAAAGCAACCCCGTTCTCTTTGGTTTATGGAAGTGAGGCTGTTCTGCCTCTTGAAATCCAGATACCATCATTAAGAGTGGCTTTAGCCACAAAGATGACGACAGAATAACGCCATCAGCAAAGATTGCAAGAACTAGAGGCGTTAGATGAAAAACGTCTCAGGGCTCAACAACAAATTGAGTTGTATCAAGCCCGAATATCTCAAACGTTCAATAAGAACGTTAAACCAAGGACCTTTAAACAAGGAGACTTGGTTCTGGCTGTTAAAGGCCAATGGTGCTAACCCACAAGACTAAGGGTAAGTTTGAACCCAAGTGGGAAGGACCGTTCATTGTGGAGACAGTCTACTCCAGTGGAGCTTATCGCTTAATGAATCAAGACGGCGATAGGATGATGATGCCGATCAATGGCAAATTTCTGAAGAAATACTATGCTTAATATCTCTGGAAGTATAAGCCTCCAATTTATCCAGGTTACGCAGATGAGCACTTGGACTTCTTCTATTCTGGTGATTTTAACCCACAAAATCTGGCGTGTTTGGTTCTCAAGTTTGAACCACCTCCAGTCTTTTTATTAGGCATGCACAGTTTGGCGCCTCTGACCTAAACCTGGTGTGTCTGGTTCTCAAGTTTGAACCACCTCCAGTCTTTTCCTAGGCATGCGCATTGTGCGCCTCTGACCTAAACCTGGTGTGTCTGGTTCTCAAGTTTGAACCACCTCCAGTCTTTTCCTAGGCATGCGCAGTTTGCGCCTCTGACCTAAACCTGGTGTGTTTGGTTCTCAAGTTTGAACCACCTCCAGTCTTTTTCTTGGGCATGCGCAGTTTGGCGCCTCTGACCCAAACCTGGTGAGTTTGGTTCTCAAGTTTGAACCACCTCCAGTCTTTTCCTAGGCATGCGCATTGTGCGCCTCTGACCTAAACCTGGTGTGTCTGGTTCTCAAGTTTGAACCACCTCCAGTCTTTTCCTAGGCATGGGCATTGTGCGCCTCTGACCTAAACCTGGTGTGTCTGCTTCTCAAGTTTGAACCACCTCCAGTCTTTTCCTAGGCATGCGCAGTTTGGCGCCTCTGACCTAAACCCGGTGTGTTTGGTTCTCAAGTTTGAACCACCTCCAGTTTTTTTCTTGGGCATGCGCAGTTTGGCGCCTCTGACCCAAACTTGGTGAGTTTGGTTCTCAAGTTTGAACCACCTCCAGTTTTTTCCTAAGCATGCGCATTGTGCGCCTCTGACCTAAACCTGGTGTGTCTGGTTCTCAAGTTTGAACCACCTCCAGTCTTTTCCTAAGCATGCGCATTGTGCGCCTCTGACCTAAACCTGGTGTGTTTGGAGTGCCCAGTTCAAGTTACGCGAGAGAGCCTTGAACCACCTCCTGTTTGGTTCTCAAGTTTGAACCACCATCAGTCTTTTTCTTGGGCATGCGCAGTTTGGCGCCTCTGACCCAAAACCTGGTGTGCTTAGTTCTCAAGTTTGAACAGCCCCCAATCTTCTTTTAGGCATGTGTAATTAAGCGCCTCTGACCTAAAAGCTGGGGTGAAAGTATGAATCGCCCAATACCGATAAAGTAAAGGGAAGAGGAAGAGTTTGGCATTTAAGTCCAAACATAGTCCTCGACAACTCACCATGTTGAGGGAAATAACATGGCTAGCCCAACTCAAACGGTAGTTGGTAAAGGCTAATCAAATCCGTTAATAGCTGGGGGTTTGCTAAAAATCCCATATTAAACTTTAATTGTTATTTTGGTTCAAGAAATTGAGCATAAAACGGTACCGAGATAAATCATTTTGACGACAGGTTATTTGTTGGGCAAGCAAATCTGTTTTGAAGCCGGCAAATAAAAGAGTCCAAAGAATCATCTTTATTAAGGTGAAGATACAAAAAGAATTTCAAAGAAACATAGTAAAGTTATCTCTCTCATGTTTACAAAGTTCTTATTACAAGGAAGATAAAAGTGTAAAGAGAGATGAAACTATTGGCCTCCCAGAAGTCTCAATTGGTTTATTGTCTCGTCTAAATTTCTACGATGAGAAGCCTCCACGGTTTGCTGAGCTTGCCTACGCAACTCATCATCACTTATTGAAAGTTGTTGCTGACGAGATTCTTCTATGGCACGATTCCTGGCCATCTCTTCCTGCTGAATCTGCTCCTGCTGGACAAGCAACATCTCCCATTTCTTGACAGATTCTTCTAATCGGAGTTCATTTTCTATCAAGGTGGCCCGAGCTCTCGCAATCGTCTCCTGGGCTCTAGAGATGGCCGACTGACTTTCCTCAATTCCGAAGTTTACCCTTTGCAGGTCGCCAATAACGGACTCCCGACTGGCCTGGAGCTCTGTCAGCTCCTGAGACCATCTCTCCTCCTGCTGCCTTAAAATATTTCTTCGAGATAAGGATTCTGCTCGAAGCTGCGCCAGCTCTATCTCAGTGATCGCCTTCACATCCGCCTGACGGAGTGTGTGTAGCGTGGTCACCTGCTCTTCTAAAGCTGCAAGGCGGGCCCGGTATGGAGCTGCTCGATCTTGCCCACCGAATTCTTCGATATTTCCTAAATACCGGAGTAACAGTGGACGTGCGAAGTTGAAGGAATCGTGGCCAGCAAGAACCATCTCGACACATCTTCTTAACAAATACATAAAATCCTCGACAGTGAAACCGAACAGTCTTTCAAGAGGATTTGCAGTGTCGGTAGGCAAAGTAGACAATGCCAAAAGAGGTGTCGTGAGCAAGGGAGCAGTAGTGGCTGGGATTGGAGAAGAGGAAGTCCGTCCCTGCATTAAATTCATGATCTGAGGGACCAGTAGAGCCAGTGCAGATCTGGAAGAACTGGAGACCCCAGACGAAGTACCGTCGGTACAGATCACTTGGGTACCCCCACCAACAGGAAGAGAAGATGGGACCACTTCGCCTGAAGTTCCTCCGGTAGGAGAAGCATCTTCGAATGAGAATTTCAAATTATTCTCCTCCCCTGCTGGAAGGCTTGGAGTTGGAAGAGTTGCAGGTATCTCAGCAGCCACGACAACAGACGACGTTAAAATCGCTGACTGAGAAGGCACTCCAACGACCGTGGAAAATGTCTCAGAAGAGCAAACGGGTGTTGGAGATGGCATGCTAGGAGAAGGTGTAGCCTCATTAGCAGCAGCTGCGATAATGACTTCTGTTCTCTCGTCACTTCCCAATTCGTCAATTGGGGGAATTAAGGAGGAAACAGATGCAGGAGCCGGTGTGGAATAATCAGCTGCAAACTCACCAGCAGAGCTACCCACACCACCAACAGAGCCAGAATGGTCCATTCAATCGTCAGACTCTACTTGGGTAGTCGAGTGCATTGGCGAAAGAAGTTGATCACCTACATTTCAGAAGACCAGAAAAGCAGTGTTACGTTAAAATAATAACGGGCAAAAGATAAAATGCTAAAGGCCATACCAGGCGATACAAGTCCAGTTGTCGGACTTGAAGGGGGAGCCATTGTTGTTTCCAGCAGTGTACCCGTCTCGCTACCCGTTAGTTGCGCCCCAGGTTCTGCTACAGGCTCTACGGCCGAAGGAGCTGAAATCTCAGCAACACTTGGAGCTTTGGCAGGTTCATCCTCCCTTGCCAACGCTGGGGGTACAGCTGAAGCCAACAAGTCGGAAGCAAGTTTGATAGCCACTTCTTGGGGGGCTATCAAGGTTTCTTGTGTCAGTTTTTGCTTCTTACCCGGCCTTTTCTTTAAAGTGCCGCGGCGTTTGAGAGTTGGACTCAGGGAACGACTGACAATAGGCTGAGGAACTCCACCAGCACCAGCATCATCATCATCATCATCATCACCGGCATCATCGTCTGATTCGCTGATGTCCGAAGGCTCAGCCGCAGCGCCAAGGAATTCTTCCATTCCTTTTATCCTTACCCTAGAAGCACCCTGACGGCTAATATAGAGGGCTTCAATCTCTTTGCAACAACTGCGATTGAGAGAGAAGCCGGGCACGTTAGCATTCGCAATGTTGAACCAATTGCAGGAGCTGAGGGTCATGGCCAATTCTGGCACCTTCTGGGGCAAGGAGAATTCAGCTTCGGTCCCGCCCGCTGCAAAATGGAACCAGCCACGAGCACCTTCGTATAAATTCCCCTCATAAGCGAGATCTTTATTTGGATTACCCACATAAAGTTGAGAATATCCAAACTGGCGAGCAAAGCGACTCGGAGTATATGGCTCAATCTGACACCTGAGATCTTGACGATACACCAAGTGTCCGGGACGGATGTTGAGAAGCCACCAGAACGCTCCTGCAGATAAAGTAGTGAACTTATCTGCTCCCATGGCATCCTTTAGCCTTGTCCCATATCCTCCGCCGGGAAAGTCAGGAAAACACCGGAAGATCTCGTAATTCTGAAAGCTACGAAGAGTCTTCCGAATCTGGGACATATAATTCTGCCTCCATGAAGAACGTTCATACAGTTCTACAAGGAAGCACTTTTCGCCCGAACGACGCTCTGGTGCACTCATTAAGGAGGGACAGTGCAAGACAAGTCACGCCATCAAATAGGTGTAGGGCATCTCCACCCTAGGGTTTAGAGTTTTCGGTTGGGCAGTCTCTTTCAACTTGCCCTTTCCTTTCCCCTTGACCTTAATAGTGGGGAGAAAATCACGACAGAATACCCTCAGTCCATACTGCAAATTGCATACCATAGCGGGAAGGAGTCCAAGGGGTCGGCCGTATGCAAGAAGAACCGCTGGATATACCACGGTCACTGCAATCGCTTCCTTGGGCAATGACGGCACGACGCATCTTTTGAGCCACAGCATCAGAAACCCGGCAATGAGACCTCTGTTGGAGATCGGAAACTGGGCTTGATAGTGATAGCTCTTAAATGAAGTACCAGGACCGTATCCATTCTCATTAGATTCAGTGGTATAATATAATAGATGGCGGCCCTTAGCAATACGGTGATCAATCTCTGAGCCATAGATGGGTGGATGACCATGGATAGTGGCCGAGCTATCCTTAGAATTCAGGTTGGCAAAAAGGTATTCGGCCCACTTCTTGTGGCCAATACCATGATTACGTGCACCTGTCAGGTCAGCGCAAATATGATAATGGCACATCATCTCCCAGTATGTGGCATGGATGCGCTCGTCCCTCGCCAATAGCATGTTCAACTCATCGGTGGTGGGGATATACTCCTCGTAAGGGACTTCGCCCATCGAGAGCCCAGAAACCTCAAACATCTCGTGGAGAGCGAACCCTAGCTCACCCACTGGTGTAAAGAAAGTACAGGTTTCAGGGTTATACATCTCCAAGAGGCAATAAAAGTGATAAGCACTCTGGGAAAACCCGAATTGGACATTCCTGATGGCTTTATACAAGCCAATATCCTTTAAAATGGGCTCGTGGGAATCCAGCATGTACTGAACAAGGCGTGCCCACCACATATTGTTAGAAGAATGAACCCAGCCAGGCATCCTGAAGTCGCTAGCCGGGTACTGACCATCCTTCGCCAAGAACTCACTTAAGAAAGTTCGGGCACGAGATGGGACTTCTCCCACTGGAAGCTCCTTGCCAAATCGGCCTGGAAGCAAGCCAGTAATGTATCTTGGGGAACCATCTTGATAAACCCCTTTTGCACCAAATTTGCCTGTTGGGACGCCATCTTGCTCCTGAGTCAGTCCCCACTTTAATTCTCGAGGCATCGCTAGCCTCTGAAGATAGACCAGAGGATAGTTACGATCCATTCTAGGCAGAAATATCAGCATTTCGCCTGAGTTATATAACCAAACATGCTCCTCTTCAGAAAGGATCTTATCTTAGTGGTCCATCTGGTCTCCAAAGAGGAAGACGGGTTTCTCCATCGCCTTTCTGTTCACATCTTCAAAAGCTGCGTCAGTTATGATTTCTCGCGCAGTAGTAGGGTGGTACTTGATCAGTTTCTCCTTGCGTTCCTTCGGGTCTGGTTTGTATGAGGGCAGGATGGTAGTGAAACGGAATTGGCCGGAGGGATCAGAACCCCCAGCAAAGCCGAAGTAGTCTTGTGGGGAAGAGATTCCATCGAATACCCTACTGCAAAAAGAAAGCAGAGTGAGAGAAGTTTCTATAAGAAAAAAAAATTCTCTAAGTATGGACGCGCGAAGCTAAAAATTAGAACGCGCGAAGCTAAGAATAGCGCCGCGCGAAGCTAAAAATTAGACCGCGCAGAACTTAAAAGAGCCTCGCATTTTCAGCGCGACTGCTACTCAAAATAGCCTCGCGTTTTTAGCGCGACTGCTACTCAAAATAGCCTCGCGTTTTCAGCGCGACTGCTACTCAAAATAGCCTCGCGTTTTTAGCGCGACTGCTACTTAAAAGAGCCTCGCGTTTTTAGCGCGACTGCTACTTAAAAGAGCCTCGCGTTTTCAGCGCGACTGCTACTTAAAATAGCCTCGCACTTTAAACGCGAGGATGACGCGATAACTTCGCGTAAGAAGAAAGTTAGAGACTTTTTCTTCTTCTCCAAGCCTTACGGCAGGAGTACGGCGATCTCGCCGGTAAAGGAATTGATTGATCAGTTAAAATTAAGCCAAATCACTCTAGAAATGTTCTAAAGAGTCTCGAGGAAAAGATTCTTACCCCCGATGGGCGAAATGTGGGCTGGTGCGTCGCTGCCTTGGCCGCCGCCACCACTGCTTGCGCCAGTCGCCGAAGATGGAGCCGCTCGAGAAGTAGCACGAGTTTTGGGTGCCATTGCTGAGAAAAATCGACTGAAAATTTGGAGAAACTCGGTCGGAAGAAGATTGGGTCGTCTGAACTCTGATCGCCTGAATCTCTAAGTTTCTGGAAAATTCTCAAATAGAGTGAGAAAGATAAGAAATAGAGATTTCTTTTAAATGAAAGGAACCGCCTCTTGGAATTCGGCGCGAATTTCGGAGAAAGTGACTGGTCAGTTACTCTCTAAAACGCGAAGCCATTAGCCTCGCGCGACTAAGAAAAAGCGAAGTTGATTAACTCCGCGCAACTATACAAAACGCGAGGATAGCCTGTGCCTTAGCTTCGCGTTTTCATTGAAAGACTTGGATTTTTGATGAGTGCAATTGAGCACTTCCATCTAAGTTAAAGTGATCATTATCCGATCATCTGGGTGTTATCAGTCTAAGTTACGCAGAAGTGCCTTAGACTATTTTACCAAAATTATTGACCATCTATTTGTTGAGCAAGCAAAATTCTTGAAGCTAACAGATAGAGAGGAAAATAATTTATCTTTATTCATGAAGCAACAATTACAAAGAAGGAGTTATAGCTCTCCCAAAAGCTTTTACATGATCAAACTCTTCAAATAAGCAAAAACAGTAAGATTTCTCTACGGGGTGTTGAAGCTCAGTTCCCTGGTTCACATGCAAAAGAATTCAAGATTTCTCTACGGGGTGTTGAAGCTTAGTTCCCTGGTTCACATGCAAAAGATCTCCTCTGCAAATGTCAATTCGGATCTGTCATCTGAAATGAAGCACGAGAGGAAAGGAAAGTGCTGCACTGAAGCGCAATTCTGCACTGCAAGTGCTGCAGCTCCTTATTTACAGCCCCTTCTGGAGTTTATCTCTAGGAGCCAGAGCTTGAAACCTGCAACTATGTTGTAAAGCATATGCTTCTGACTTCCTTAGAGTCACTTCTGCTGATGAAGATCGATGGACCCACATACATTCCTCTTCAGAAAGGATTGAACTTACTGCAAAAGGAACAGAGTTTCCAAAAGAGTGAAAACGCGGAGCTAAGCTAACTCCGCGCACAGTTGAAGAAATAGCCTCGAGCTTTAAACGCAGAGGATGATGCGATAACTTCGCGTAAGCCTCGCAATTCATGGCGACTGCTAATCAAGGATAGCCTCGCAATTCATAGCGACTGCTAATCAAAGATAGCCTCGCAATTCATAGCGACTGCTAATCAAAGATAGCCTCATAATTCATAGTGACTGCTAATCAAGGATAGCCTCGCGGATTCATTGAGACTACTAGTAAAGCCCCGCGTTTCAAGCGCAGGGACGACACAATAAAACGGCGATCTCGCCAACAAGATAAGCAATCGTCCAGATTAAAATCAAGCCAGAATATCTCAGAATGGTTCTTAGAAAACCAAGAGATGAGGTTTTTACCTTCGGAAGACGCTGCATAGACTGGTTCACTGTTGCGTTTACCTTCACGGCTGCTGCCATCAACGCCGGCCAACTTGCGAAAAGCCAAACTCCTCTGGAGAGACATCCTATGGAGAATTGAACGAAGATCAGTTGAAGATCATTCGTGAGTCACTCGAGTTCTCAGAAATTCTTCGGATGAGATGAAGAAGAAGATGAGCCGGAAGCTCTATTTAAACAGAATTTCCATCGCTTGGTATTCAGCGTGGAAACTCGGGGGTAATTAATGACATAATTACTCATTTCACTGAAGACGAAGTGAAGCTGATTAGCTCCGCGTAAGTGAGCGTAACGCGAGATAGACTTGGTATTCTAATTCCGCGTTTTCAGTTTGAAGATCCAAAGTATTTCAAAATCTGCTGAAGTCTAAGCCATTTTAAAAACTTTGGAGGGGGTTCTGTTGGCAGTGAAAATTTCTAAGTTAAAAGGATTTTCCACAACAGAATGCAGAGCTAATTCAATAGCCCCGCGTTTGGTTATATTAACCCTGCGTTTGAATAAAACGCGGAGATGTTTAATAGCTCCGCGTTGATTCCGCAGTCTGGCTTGTATTAGCCTCGCGTTTGAGTAGAACATGATCAATAGCTCCGCGTTTTGGTTATTTAGCGTCGCGTTTTGATGCGATTAAAGCTCCGCGTAAGCAGATAACCAGAATCTCAAATTGATTGAGATTATGATTCTGGGCTTATCCAAATACCCAAATCAAGTTTAATCAGAATTCCATCAAAACTAAGATATTTGATTGGAATCCCTGATGAATGCGAGTTCTATTTAGATAGAAACTCTTGCATTAACCTGGGGCTATAAATACCTTCCTGGTGAAACCCTAGGGAGCTTCTTCTTCTTCTTTTTGGCATCGGAAGCCTTCTATCGATCCTTTGGCAATTCAAGTACGCGAGAGAGCCTTGAAGCCTTTGCTGATCATCTTCTGAAATCTTGGAGAATTCAAGTTACGCACAGAGCTTTGAGTTCGTGAAGATCAGAGAAAATCACCATCTTCTTTCTGGAGTTCTTGAGAAGTTCGAGTTACGCAAGAGAGCCTTGACCAAATCAAAATCAGAGAAGATCGTCTATATTCGGCCGATATCTTTAAAAGAGAAGATTTCAACGTACCGATCGTCCAAAGGAACTGCTTGACAGATCCCATCGCCACAGATCTCACAAATATTGTAAAAGAGAGCGATTGAACTATAAAATCCTCTCGTTTGTTCTTTTTTTTTTATATCTTGTTCACTTTCATTGTAATTTAAGTTAATTCAATGGGAGGAAGCGAAGGAACTTTTGCGACGAACACACCCAACTAAGGATTGCTACCCTCTTAAAAACCGAATTCAGGCATTGATAGAAGCCGAAATTCTCACACTTAAAGAGGAATAGAAAAAACCTTCTGCAAATATGACAACTTTAGTAGTAGGAACCAATGAGTTCCCTGCCAGAGCGATCCCTGTACCAGTAGGAAAACCAATATCGACACCAAGCACGGGCAGCCCGCACTTGCAAACTGGCCCCTTGGGTACGCTCCGAACCACAGTTGCAATCGAGTCATCCTTATTAGCTAGCAGCCAGATTTGGCTGGGGGTGCCAAAAATATCGACGATGATAAATATCATGTTGCTTCCGCTACTCATGCTAGCCATTGGAATGACTAATTGAGTGCTACAAAAAAAATTGCCCAATGTTGTCAAAGCGGGGGAAGAGGAGATCAAGTTCCTCGCAACCCTATCATACTGAGGGTAAAAGTATGAATCAACTACTCAATATTGTTAAAGGCAAAGAGGAAAGGAAGTCAATTCCTCAACAATTCATCATGCTGAGGGAAATAACATGGCTAGCCCAACGTAAACGACGATTGGTAAATACATACCAAATCCATTTATAGTTGGGGGTTTGCTAAAAATCCCGTGGACCTGTCATGTTAAACTCTTATATCTGACAGTATGATTTGGATTATTCATATCTCCGTTCAAGCTACGCGTGAGAGCACTTGGACTAAGCATGTGTAATTAGGCGTCTCTGCCGAAATCTGATGATCCTGACCCGATCATCTTGGCGTGTGCAGTTCAAGTTACGCATGAGAGCCTTGAACCGCCTCCATCAAAGTTTCAAGCATGTGCAATTAAGCACCTCTGCCGAATTTTCTTGATCTTAACCTGATCACCAAATTGAAGATCCAAAGTATTTCAAAATTTGCTAAGTTCTAAGCCATTTTGAAAACTTTGGAGGGGGTTCTGTTGGCAGTGAAAATTTCTAAGTTAAAAAGGATTTTCCACAACTGACCGCGGAGCTAACTCAGTAGCTCCGCGTTTGGCTATTTTTGCCTCGCGTTTTAGTAAAATGCGGAGATCCTCTGCCGAATTTCTTGATCACCAAATTGGAAGATCTAAAGTATTTCAAAATTTGCTAAAATTCTAAACCATTTGGAAAACTTTGGAGGGGATTTTGTTGGCAGTGAAAATTTCTAAGTAAAAAGAAATTTTCCACACAGAATGCGAAACTAACTCCGTAGCTCTGCATTTGGCTATTTTAGCTTCGCATTTGAGCAAAATGCGGAGCTAATTCATAGCTCCGCATTCTGATGAATTTAGCTCCGCAGTAACTCCGCGTGAGCAGATTTTATTAGAATTCTAAATTGATTGAGATTAAGATTTGGGCTTATCCAATATCCAAATTGAGTCCAATCAGAATCCTAAGTTGATTGAGATTGAGGTTTGGGCTTATCCAATACCCAAATTGAGTCCAATCAGAATTCCAAATCAAGAAATTTAAATTAATATTAAATATTTGATTAGAATCCTTGATGAATATGATGAGTATCATATACTGTATTTTTCCTCCCATACTTTATCTATTTTTGTATATAAATAAATGTTACTCGGGTATTTTTAGTGTCTTTTGCAGGTAATCCGATTTATACAAGCAGATGGCATGAAATAAGAGTTGGACTAGGAAATCAAAGGCTGAAAAGTTTCTAAGTGGGCGAGACTACAAGATCAAATTACTGCTGGAAGTAAAAGTAAAATACAGTCAATCAAATAAAGAGTACAAGACAAGATACTTCTGTAGAAGAAACTTCAGGCCAATTGGACTTTGTTTAGCAGCCAATTGGCTGTTTCTACCGCCAAATAGCGGCTAAACAGTGGCCGTTCCAGAGAGATTTTCTTCGAGGGCTTAAATATAAATTTGTAGTTTTTATGGTTCTGCTAGAAATAGGGTTTGGTTTCCGAGGCCTATATATTGGCCGATCCTTGTATTTTGACGGGATTCTGAAATTTTTGTACTCATTTTCTGATTAATAAAGTTAGGGTTTTTGCTGAAGATTGACGGCCACAACACCGTGTCCAGAGGTAAACCATTGTTCTTGAGATTTTTACTTGCTTTCTAGATAAAGTTTATTGCTTTCTAGTTTAGGTTTTATTGCTTTCTAGATTAGGGTTTATCATTTCATGAATAAAAATTTGATCTTCCTTACTAAAAATATGAGTAGCTAATTAGATTAGCTCTAGGATGTAGATGAAACTAAGATCCACCATGTAATTATTTTTTAATATTTTTCTTCTTAAATAAAATTAATAAAGACATAATTTTTCAATAAAAAGATTAAAATACAAGGACTCGAAAATTAGAACTTTGATAGGTTATACTTGAATTAGGTTTCTTGATAATCTATGCTTAGTTAGGGTTTGGGGTTGCTGGTTTTATCTTTTTCTTTGAATTATCTAAAAGATTTAGTTTATTTTTATAAAAAGTAGCATTTTTGATGAGTTATACTTGCACAACACTTGATAGCTCATTGTTGGCAGTGAAAATTTCTAAGTTAAAAAGGATTTTCCACAACAGACTGCGGAGCTAACTCAGTAGCTCCGCGTTTGCCTATTTTTGCCTCGCGTTTTAGTAAAACGCGGAGATGTTTAATAGCTCCTCGTTAGCTCCGCGTTCTGGTTTCTTAGCTCCGCGTTTAGAGTATTTATCTCCGCGTGAGCAGATTCTTAAGAATCCTAAATTGATTGAGATTATAATTTGGGCTTATCCAAATATTTAAATTGAGTCCAATCAGAATCCTAATTTGATTGTGATTGAGATTTGGACTTATCTAATACCCAAATTGAGTCCAATCAGAATTCCAAATTAAGAGATTTAAATCAATATTAAATATTTGATTAGAATCTTTGATGAATACAAAAACCTTCTTTTCATATTCCTATGGAAATCTTTATTCCTATTCCTATGGAAACTCTCATAACCATTAAAGTGTATAAATACCCTCTTTGAGGAGACTTTAGGGAGGATTAATCAATAATAGATCAATCCATATATGATCATCAATCTTTAAGAGGTCTTCCTTTTTCCTCTTAGCTGGTCTTCTTTTCGGCAATTGAGATCTTTTCTTCTTGGAGAATTCAAGTTACACATAGAGCCTTGAGTTCGTGAAAAACCAGAGAAGATCGTCTACAGTCGGCTGATATCTTCAAAAGAGAGAGTTCGACGTTCGATCGTTCAAAGGAGCTGCTCGACAGATCCCATCGCCACAGATCCCACACAACACATTGTAAAAGAGAGAGATTGAAATATAAAATCCTCTCGTCTGTTCTCTTTTCATCTTGTTCACTTTCATTGTAATCTAAATTGTATTCAATGGGAGGAAGCAAAACTTTTGCGGCGAACAAACTGGCGACCACAGTGGGAGAAGTCTCTTTCATCGAAAAAGAGATCGTGGCGCAATCTGACGTCGAGAGGATCGGATCCGACGTAGATATGCTCGTCGTTGAAATTGACCAGCAGAAGTACAAGAAGTACCTCTCCTCTGAGTCAGGTAACTTGACCGAAACGCGGCGCTATCGTCGCGTGCGCTCCAATACCCGAGCAACGGGTAAAAAGGTATCCACCGAGGAACGGGGTTTCTTGGAGACCGCGACTATAGAGCCGGTGTTTGGGCAGGAAATCCTAGCAGGGGGTTATCTCTCTACTGCCGAAGAAGACCTGGGAACTGGATTGACCAGAACCCAATTCCGAAACAGGAATTGGAGAGCGAGGCGTAAAGCCCTCAAAGCCCGCCTTAGACGCGAGGCTAATGGACGCGAGGCTAGGGTCCTTCGCAAACTGGCTCGTGCTAATCGCGAGACCAGTCACTATCGCGTTAAACGCGAAGTTACAACTTGCCTTAAAAGCAAGGAAAAGCCAGCGTGTGATATTCCGCGCGAGGCTATTGCTGAGCTTAGTGAGAAGCGCGAAGCCAGTAAGATTTGCGCTAGTCGCAAAATATCTGACACTCACGAGAAACGCAAGTATAAAAATTCATTAAAACCAGCATGTGATTTTCCATGCAAGGCTACTACTGAGCCAAGCGAGAAATGTGAGGCTAGTAATACTTGCGAAAAATGCAAGACTTCTTACACTCGCGAGGAACGCGAGTATAAAAATTCTTTAAAACCAGCGTGTGATTTTTCAAGCGAGGTTGATACTGAGCCAAGCGAGAAACGCGAGGCCGGTAATACTTGCGAGAAACGCAAGACTTCTCACACTCGCGAGGAACGCGAGTATAAAAATTCTTTAAAGTCAGCGTGTGATTCTCCACGCGAGGCTGATACTGAGCCAAGCGAGAAACGTGAGGCCAGTAATACTTGCGAGAAATGCAAGATTCATAATACTCGCGAGGAACGCGAAAATGATTGGCAAATTGTTGTCAATCGTAAAAATCGCGCTAGACGCGAAGTTATGACTTGTGATAACCACAAGAGCAAGCCAGCATATAGGAATTTTATTCCACACGGGGCGAAGATTACAGAAGAGAAATTTCTGAAAAAACACCAAGCCAGCGCAGAACGCGAGGCTAGCGTAGCTAAACGCGGAGCTACTCTTCAGGTCCGTGATACAAAACGCTGAGCTATTTCTAAGCTTCGCGTAGATCAAGCCGACTGCAGAATCAGGGTTGATCCTCGCGTCAATAAACCAGGACCGAACTTCAGTGATCCAAAGAAGCTTCAGTGGGTTCCGAGACCCTCTCAAAAGTTGAATGAGTCCCACGACCCCATGGCTAAAGGCACTGATCTCAGGGAGTATTTATCCAAAAAGAGAGGCATAGAACAAGTTCAAACTGAACATGTCTGTCACTGCCAGCAGCTTATGACAGTGGTATCCGCTGTAATGGACAACTGCGGCTGCAGCAAGAGTAGGGTTTCAGTGTTCGACCGATTAACCGAGTCAGACAAGAACCCTACTAAGAAGCCAAAGACAGCTTCCCTGAAAGAATGGAGAGCTGTAACCTCCAATATGGTGGGAAAAGGTAAGAAGGCCATGGAAAAAAGACACGAGTCAGATGCAGATGATGAACAATCTCGCCATCTTACTCGACTCAAGTCAGGTATTGTCGCTCCTCGAGATTATAGGAGACTTACAAAAGGTTCCTACGACGAAGACTCCGATAATTCAGCCATAGCCTCTTCACATTCATACATTTCTTCCCGACCAAGAAGGCTCGCATCACATATGGTGGATAAATCCGATGATATCGACCAGAGGTTGGAAGCTCAGAAACAAATGATTCTAAGTCAGCAAAAGGCCATTAATGACCTCAAATTAATGCTTCTAAAAGTGGTAAAAAATACCCAGAAGATAGCCGATGATAAGGCTAAAACTTCTTCGGAACCGCCACCTAAGGCAAATGAAGAAACTAAACAAGAAAAGGCTTATTTGACACATGAGGATGATGACAAATACTCTTTCCATGATCCTCATGGAGAAAAGATCGAGAAATTGCAAAGCCAACTGGATGCCCTAATGCATAAAAAGGAGTTGAAAGAATCGGGGGTTTCAAGGTCATATCCGCTTGAGTAGGACTTTGCTCCTTATCCAGAAAAATATAAACCCCTCAAATTGGAGTCCTATGATGGGAAGGGGTCCCCAAACCAGCACATATATTACTTTTTATCGCAGGCAGGTTATCTAATGGGAAATGATCCCATAATGACCAAAATATTTGGGAGCACCCTGCCAGGGCCTGCTTTTACATGGTTTATGCAGTTGCCCCCGGGGACTATAAACGCTTGGTTTGATGTTGAGAAGCAATTTCTCGCACGTTTCTTTGAGGATGATACCGAAATATAGGTTCATTCCCTCCTTGCGACGAAACAAGGAGAAGAAGAAACGGTCAAAAATTTTATTGAACGCTTCAGGGGAAAATCCGTGTATTGTCGACACGGTATGACCCAAGAAATCCTAGTCGAAACCTGCAAGCATATTTTCAGGATCGGCGTGCTGATAAGAATGGGAGCCGTGGAGTCCAAAACTTGGAAAGATCTGCTAAAGTAGGGAGAGCAGGCGGAAGATATAATTCGCCGAATTGAGGAATCTCGTAGCATGAGAAACTCTATGAATAACAGGCAATATCCACAGAATCCTAAAAATAAAGGAAAGGCTGTGATGGTGTCAGTTGCAGATCCGAAACCAAAACCTCAAAATCCGAGAGGTGCAGGTCAAAATAGGCCCCGACAAGATAGAACTTATACGTTCAAGACGGAGCAGATAGGTACTCTATTCCATCTCCTTCTCAGAAATGGCTTGCTAAAACTTCCGGAAAATGGAAAACCGGAAGACGTTGGTAAAACCAACGACCCTAACTATTGCATGTACATCGGAATGTCGGGCACCCAACTAAGGATTGCTATCATCTTAAGAACCGAATTCAGGCATTGATAGTGTTTGCCCGAAAAATTGAATCTTCCTTTATATGCCAATTTAATTTTGAATTACAGCAATAAAAGAAAAATTACAAAATAGAAAATCGAGATTACAAGAATGGGGATCGATTGATTTCGATTCCCCTTTATTTTTGTGGGTCTGGCAGCGGTGGAGCTTTGTTTCTGTACTCCGTTGACAATCCGATCTCTCTGAATTGAGGAACTCCTCTCTGGATATTTGGACTCTGAAAAATTAGACTCTTCCCGAAAGGATCTCCCTCCAATCCCAAAAGTCCAAAAGTCAAAAGTCCCTCCTCTCGTTAAATTCCTGTATTTTATAAACCGAAGAAGCTCGAAATCCGGCTCAATTCTCTCCTGAAAAAGCGGATCACGGATTATCAGGAAAATAAAATAGGAAATAAAACAACAGGAAAACAACGAAAAACAACCCGCGGGCTCCCGCGGGAATCCTCCCGCGGGTTGCAACCCGCGGGAATCCTCCCGCGGGTGGCAACCCGCGGGGGTTCCCGCGGGTTGCAACCCGCGGGTGCTCCCGCGGGTGGCATCCCGCGGGGGTCCCGCGGGATGCAACGGGTTGCATCCCGCGGGTGCTCCCGTGGGATGCAACCCGCGGGTGTGCCCACTTAGCAAAAATGATTTTTTTTTTTTTTTTGGTATCTACATAACCCCCTCCAAAGTTTTCGAAGTTCTATATTGAACCGTACTGAATTTCGAAATACTTTGGATTCTTTAATTTTGGTTATAGACTTTTTAAAAAATTTGGTCGATAGAGATAACTGTTAATATATTTATTTATTCCATAACAAGCAGAGGTATGATTTTAACGTACTCATTAGAGGACAAGCAGAGGTATAATGTTAACGTGCTTATTTTAGGTCAAGCAGAGGTATAATATTAACGTGCTTATTTTAATCATAACCGTTCAGTGACATCTAGTATGACGAATCAGGAAAGGACAGAGGTGACATTAAACGTGTCTTGGAGCTTAACCTATTCAGAGGATCTGTTCGTGATAGGGACAAGCTGGCTAAACAGAGGTGACGGTTAACGTATTTAGTTTTGGAATCGGACTATCAGAGATAACTGTTAACTTGATAGGGAGATGATTTTCGTCAGAGGTGATTTTCAACTTAACGATATCTAAAGCACGTTCATCAGAGGTTGTAACGTTGGACTTGATGAAGTGTGAATTTTCTTTTCTGTCAGAGGTGAAATCTTAACGTGACAGGGGATCGATTTAATTAGGATTTTATCTCTTTTGATTTTGAATTATGATGTGAGAGGTATGATTTTAACTTGACAAATATTTTGGAGTGTCGCTTGCTCTGTTAGAGCAAAATGACAAGAAATGTTTTGCCGTTAGAGGTGAAATCTTAACGTGACAGGAGATTTATCTGATTAGGATTTTTAGCAAACCCCCAGCTATCAACGGGTTTGATTTGCCTTTACCAACTACCGTTTGAGTCGGGCTAGCCATGCTATTCCCCTCAGCATTGTGAGTTGTCAAGGATTTCGTTTGGGTTTAAATACCAAACTTTTCCTCTTCTCTTTGCCTTAGCAGCTTAGGGCAGTGATGTATTCTTATATTCGGATAAGAATACTGTTGTGACAGATTTGTCGTGGGATTTTTAGCAAACCCCCAGCTATCAACGGGTTTGATTTTGCCTTTACCAACTACCGTTTGAGTTGGGCTAGCCATGCTATTATCCTCAGCATAGTGAGTTGTTGAGAGTTTCGTTTGGGTTTAAATACCAAACTTTTCCTCTTCCCTTTGCCTTAGCGGCGTTGGGCAATTCATACTTTTACCTCCAGTATGGTGGGGTTGACGAGAAATCTATTCTCTTCCCGTAGCTTTAGCGGCGTTGGGCAATTCATACTTTTTACCCCCAGTATGATGGGGTTGACGAGAAATTTATTCTCTCCCCGTAGCCTTGGCGGCGTTGGGCAATTCATACTTTTTACCCCCAGTATGGTGGGGTTGACGAGAAATCTATTCTCTTCCCGTAGCTTTAGCGGCGTTGGGCAATTCATACTTTTTACCCCCAATATGATGGGGTTGACGAGAATTTATTCTCTCCCCGTAGCCTTGTCGGCGTTGGGTAATTCATACTTTTTACCCCCAGTATGGTGGGGTTGGCGAGAAATTTATTCTCTCCCCGTAGCCTTGTCGGCGTTGGGTAATTCATACTTTTTACCCCCAGTATGGTGGGGTTGACGAGAAATTTATTCTCTTCCCGTAGCCTTGTCGGCGTTGGGTAATTCATACTTTTTACCCCTAGTATGGTGGGGTTGGCGAGAAATTTATTCTCTCCCCGTAGCCTTGTCGGCGTTGGGTAATTCATACTTTTTACCCCCAGTATGGTGGGGTTGGCGAGAAATTTATTCTCTCCCCGTAGCTTTAGCGGCATTGGGCAATTCATACTTTTTACCCCTAGTATGGTGGGGTTGGCGAGAAATTTATTCTCTCCCCGTAGCCTTGTCGGCGTTGGGCGGTTCATGCTTTTTACCCCCAGCATGGTGGGGTTGGCGAGAAATTCATTCTCTCCCCGTAGCCTTGTCGGCGTTGGGTAATTCATACTTTTTACCCCCAGTATGGTAGGGTTGGCGAGAAATTTATTCTCTTCCCGTAGCCTTATCGGCGTTGGGCGGTTCATCATTTTTTTTTTTTTTTTTTATATATACATTTTTATTTCTTTATCTCTCTTTTTTTTTGTTTGCAATGATGTCCTTTTTTTTTTTAGGTGATGACGCCTAGCATTTTATTTTTTTATTATTTATTTATTTATTTATTTTGGTAAGCGATGAGGCCTTGCAAATATATTTTTATTTATTATTATTTTTTTGTTTATTTTTACTTATTTACTTTTTTTTTGTTTATATTTTTATATATTTTTTAATATTTTTTTATTTTTTTATTTTAATTAATTTTTTTTATTTTATTTATTTATTTTTTTGGCATCCGCGGGTGCATCCGTTGGATACAACCCATGGGTAGAGCACTCATACTGAATGTTTTTTTTTTCTCCTTTTTTTTTTTAATATTTATTATTTTTTTAACTTTGTCAATTTTTTGTGGGCGATAACACCCTTTCCTTCTTTTTTTTTCTTTTTTTTTCTTTTTTTTTTTTTTATTAATATTATTTTTATTCTTTATTTTTTTTTGTGCGGGAGAGAGGGAGAAAAGTGAGGGTGACCCAGATGGGTCCCACCCATCTGTGGGTTGCGTCCCGCGCCCGCGCTTCCATCTGCGGGTTGTGTCCCGCGCTTCCATATGTGGGTTGCGTCCATGTGGGTCCCAAGATTCCATCTGCGGGTTGCATCCCGCGCTTCCATATGCGGGTTGCGTCCACGCGGGTCCCAAGATTCCATCTGCGGGTTGCATCCCGTGCTTCCATATGCGGGTTGCGTCCACGCGGGTCCCAAGATTCCATCTGCGGGTTGCATCCCGTGCTTCCATATGCGGGTTGCGTCTACGCGGGTCCCAAGATTCCATCTGCGGGTTGCATTCTGGAGTTGTATCCAGTCTTGTCAATTTTTTTTTTTTTTGGGCGATAACGCCTCAAAAAAAATTTTTTTTTTTTTTTTTTTTTGACAGACGATGACGTCTTGTCATATTTTTTTGGGCGATAACGCCTCAAAATTTTTTTTTTTTTTTTTTTTTTTGACAGACGATGACGTCTTGTCATTTTTTTTTTTTTTGGGCGATGACGCCTCAATTTTTTTTTTTTATGGGCGATGACGCCTCATAATTTTTTTTTTTTTTTTTTTTATGGGCGATGACGCCTCATAATTTTTTTTTTTTTGACAGACGATGACGTCTTGTCAATTTTGGTGGGCGATGACGCCTCACATTTATTTATCGTTACCCGGCGATGACGCCTAGGCTCCGAAAAAAAAATTTAAAGATTGGATTGCGCCGCCCAAACTCCCACTGTGGTCGCCAATTCTTGTTTGCCCGAAAAATTGAATCTTCCTTTATATGCCAATTTAATTTTGAATTACAGCAATAAAAGAAAAATTACAAAATAGAAAATCGAGATTACAAGAATGGGGATCGATTGATTTCGATTCCCCTTTATTTTTGTGGGTGTGGCAGCGGTGGAGCTTTGTTTCTGTACTCCGTTGACGATCCGATCTCTCTGAATTGAGGAACTCCTCACTGGATATTTGGACTCTGAAAAATTGGACTCTTCCCGAAAGGATCTCCCTCCAATCCCAAAAGTCCAAAAGTCAAAAGTCCCTCCTCTCGTTAAATTCCTGTATTTTATAAACCGAAGAAGCTCGAAATCCGGCTCAATTCTCTCCTGAAAAAGCGGATCACGGATTATTAGGAAAATAAAATAGGAAATAAAACAACGGGAAAACAACGAAAAACAACCCGCGGCGGGTTGCCACCCGCGGGATCGCCCCCGCGGGTTGCCACCCGCGGGAATCCTCCCGCGGGTTGCAACCCGCGGACCCCCGCGGGATGCCACCCGCGGGTGCTCCCGTGGGTGGCAACCCGCGGGTGCTCCCGCGGGTTGCATCCCGCGGGTGCTCCCGCGGGATGCAACCCGCGGGTGTGCCCACTTAGAAAAAATGAATTTTTTTTTTTTTTTTTTTTTTTTTTTTTTTTGGTATCTACAGATAGAAGCCGGGATTCTCACACTTAAAGAGGAACAGAAGAAAGTTTCTGTAAATATGGCAACTTTAGTGGTAGGAACCAATGAGTTCCCTACCAGAGGGATCCATGTACCAGTAGGGAAGCCAATATCGACACAAAGTACGGACAACCCGCACTTGCAAGCTGGCCCCTTGGATATGCTCCGAACCACAGCTGCAACCGAATCGTTCTCATTAGTTAACAATCAGATTTGGCTGGGGGTGCCGAAAATATTGACGATGATAAACATCATGCTTCTACTATTCTCAATAGCCATTGGAATGGCTAATTGGGTGCTATAAGTAAAAATATTTTGTTGCCCAATGCTGTTAAAGCAGGGGGAAGAGGAGATCAAGTTCCTCACCAACCCTATCATACTGGGAGTAAAAGTATGAAATCAATTACCCAATGCTGTTAAAGTAAAGGGAAGAGGAGATCAAGTTCCTCGCCAGCCCTATCATACTGGGATTAAAAATATGAAATTAACTACCTAATGCTGATTAAAAGCAAAGGGGAGAGGAAATCAATTCCTCGACAACTCACCATGCTGAGGGGAATAGCATGGCTAGCCCAATACAAACGGTAGTTGGTAAAGGCTAATCAAATCCGTTGATAGCTGGGGGTTTGCTAAAAATCCCGTGGACCTGTTATGTTAAATTTTTATCTCTGACAGTATGACTTGGATTATTCCCATCTCCGTTCAAGCTACGCGTGAGAGCACTTGGACTAAGCATGTGTAATTAGGCGTCTCTGCTGAAATCTGATGATCCTGACCCGATCATCTTGGCGTGTGCAGTTCAAGTTACGCATGAGAGCCTTGAACCGCCTCCATCAAAGTTTCAAGCATGTGCAATTAAGTACCTCTGCCGAATTTTCTTGATCTTAACCTGATCACCAAATTGAAGATCCAAAGTATTTCAAAATTTACTAAGTTCTAAGCCATTTTGAAAACTTTGGAGAGGGTTCTGTTGGCAGTGAAAATTTCTAAGTTAAAAAGGATTTTTTACAACAGACCGCGGAGCTAACTCAGTAGCTCTGCGTTTGCCTATTTTTGCCTCGCGTTTTAGTAAAATGCGGAGATGTTTAATAGCTCCACGTTAGCTCCGCGTTCTGGTTTCTTAGCTCCGCGTTTAGAGTATTTATCTCCGCGTAAGCAGATTCTTAAGAATCCTAAATTGATTGAGATTATAATTTGGGCTTATCCAAATATTTAAATTGAGTCCAATCAGAATCCTAATTTGATTGTGATTGAGATTTGGACTTATCTAATACCCAAATTGAGTCCAATCAGAATTCCAAATCAAGAGATTTAAATCAATATTAAATATTTGATTAGAATCCTTGATGAATACAAAAACCTTCTTTTCATATTCCTACGGAAATCTTTATTCTTATTCCTATGGAAACTCTCATAACCATTAAAGTATATAAATACCCTCTTTGAGGAGACTTTAGGGAGGATTAATCAATAATAGATCAATCCATAGATGATCATCAATCTTTAAGAGGTCTTCCTTTTTCCTCTCAGCTGGTCTTCTTTTCGGCAATTGAGATCTTTTCTTCTTGGAGAATTCAAGTTACGCATAGAGCCTTGAGTTCGTGAAAGACCAGAGAAGATCGTCTACAGTCGGTTGATATCTTCAAAATAGAAGAGTTCGACGTTCGATCGTCCAAAAGAGCTGCTCGACAGATCTCATCGCCACAGATCCCACACAACACATTGTAAAAGAGAGAGATTGAAATATAAAATCCTCTCGTTTGTTTTCTTTTCATCTTGTTCACTTTCATTGTAATCTAAGTTGTATTCAATGGGAGGAAGCAAAACTTTTGCGGTGAACACTCATGCTTAGGGCACTTTAAGTAAAAATTAAACTAAAAATATCGAATTTTTATGATAGAAGAAAATAATAGAAGTAAGAACATGCTTGGAAATTAGTGGATTCTAGATGCTAGGCTATTTAGATTAACCCGACTTCAACCTAGAACCTTTGGTTAGTCCGTTAGACTGAGGAGAAAGTAAGAATCGCAAAAGCACATTAGATCCCTATGGGACGACCTGTACAGCGCTCACCGACACTGTGCGCTTGCAGTAAATATAACACATCAAGTTTTTGTTCATAGTGATTGTACAGAGACTCAAAGGTGTGCTTAGTAAAAATTTTAATCAAAAATTTAAATCCTACCCTTGGAAGCATACTAATGTACTGCGGTTTCAATTCATAGTGATTACCCGCTACGTGTAGAAGTTTGATGCATGATGGTAATGATGTACGCAACGGGTAACATCGATCCTGAAGGATCGGGAGCGGCTGGTCCATCTGTCTCCCATGAACAAATCTGATCTCACAAGTCGACCAAACTGATCACGGGTCCAATGTAACATAAACCAGCGACCGTGAGTATATGCGTGAACTTCCTAAACTAATGCAAGAAGTGGGGTGTGGTGGAGAGATAAAACGGTGGAATAGATATGATCAAATAAAAATGTGATTTCTACTGTTCCTAATTTTTTATTTATTTTATTTTATTTTTTTTAATTTTTCTACAGAACCAGGAAACAAAACTACAGAAACAGAGAAAATTTGGGTTCAGAACGTACCTTTCAGGACGCTAAATAGCAATTCTAGCAGCTGAATAGCAAGTAGCGAATTTGACTTGTGCTTTTCTTCCACTTGGTTCAGAGGCTCTTCCAATCCTTTAAATCTTCCTGTATCTGCAATTTCTATTTCCTGCACACTCACACACACTGTTAACCCGTAAAATGCTAGAAAAAGCAAGAAAAACACCGTCGATCCCCGGCAACGGCGCCAAAAACTTGATGTGTTATATTTACTGCAAGCGCACAGTGTCGGTGTAGCGCTATACAGGTCGTCCCACAAGGATCTAAGGTGTTTTTGCGATTCTTACTTTCTCCTCAGTCTAACGGACTAACCAAAGGTTCTAGGTTGAAGTCGAGTTAATCTAAATAGTCTAGGATCTAAAATCCACTAATTTCCAACCATGTTCTTACTTCTATTATTTTCTTCTATCATAAAAATTCGATCTTTTTAGTTTAATTTTTATTTAAAGTGCCCTAAGCATGAGTTATCAAGTGTTGTGCAAGTATAACTCATCAAATATGCTACTTCTTATAAAAATAAACTAAATCTTTTAGATAATTCAAAGAAAAAGATAAAACCAGCAACCTCAAACCCTAACTAAGTATAGATTATTAAGAAACATAATTCAAGTATAACCTATCAAAGTTCTAATCTTCGAGTCCTTGTATTTTAATCTTTTTATTGAAAAATCATGTCTTTATTAATTTTATTTAAGAAGAAAAATATTAGAAAATAATTACATGGTGGATCTTAGTTTCATCTACATTCTAGAGCTAATCTAATTAGCTACTCATATTTTTACTAAGGAAGATCAAATTTTTATTCATGAAATGATAAACCCTAATCTAGAAAGCAGTAAAACCTAAACTAGAAAGCGATAAACTTTATCTAGAAAGCAAGTAAAAATCTCAAGAACAATGGTTTACCTCTGGACACGGTATTTTGGCCGTCAACCTTCAGCAAAAAGAATACAAAAACCTTCTATTCTTATTCCTATGGAAACTCTCATAACCACTAAAGTCTATAAATACTCTCTTTGAGGAGACTTTAGGGATCATGAATCTTTAATAGATCATCAAATCTTCAATTTTTTTCGATCATCTCTTTTGCATCTTAGAAAATTCGAGTTATGCGTGAGAGCATTGAATTCGTGAAGACCAGAGAAGATCAAGATCAAGTCGGCCGTCATCTTCAAGAGAGAAGATCATCGTCGTCAGATCGTCAAAAGGAACTACTACTTAGATCCCATCGCTACGAGATCCCACGTTTTATTGTAAAAGAGAGCGATAATTATAAATCCTCTCGTTTGTTATTTTCTTATTCACTTTCATTATAATCTAAGTTGTATTTAATGGAAGGAAGCGAAATTTCTGCTGCGAACAATCGGCAAATATAAAGCCACTGTAACTCCACCAACAACTATACTATCCTGTAGATAATATAAATTCTTCTGTATACCCTTCACTACTAAAATACTTTTGGTAACCTAAACTTGAATTAGCCATACTAATATGTAAGCCTTTTCTTACCAAGACTCCTAATAAGATAAGATTCTTCTTTATATATCGAGCATACAGAATATCTATCAATCTCTTAATAGTTTTCTCATGTATTTATAACCGGACTTCAGCTACATCCTTAATTTTACAATGTATGTTATTACCTATGCAAACCACTCTACCTTTTAACTCTTTCAAACTAGAAAAGAATTTCAAAATGGAACAAATGTGTTACGTGCAACTTGAATCAAGCATACATCCATCTTTGTGACCAGTCGCAGATGATCATGTTAGAGGAAAATCTGAATCTTCACTTCAATATTTGCAAAATTTGCAGTTAAGCCCTACTTCTCTTACCTTTGGCCAATTTTGAACAATTTTTCTTTCAATAATCCCCTTCTCAATAATAGGAGCACATGTAGCTTTAGGACACTTTTTCTTGAATTTAAAGCGAGATTTTTTCTATCTACCTTGATTCTTACTTTCAGATCTATCTCATACCAGCAAAGTATCTGAACCTAACTTCTGATAGACCTTCTTATCGAGTTTTGAGATTAATTGTTCATCGAGGCATTTGAAACATCTTCAAATATACGTTCATACTTTCCATATAATAGGATAGTAATCGGATATTCATACGAATCAAGTAGTGAGTTCAGCAACAATAAGACTTTATCTTCATCAAAAATTTTCACAGCTAAATTGTGCAAATTTCAATTATCTTATTTAATTCATTGAGGTGTCCAGACGTAGAAGTAACTTATTCTTCAAATAGAGATGAATCTCTATACTTTTTGTCATATATTTATCTTCTAACTTCTGCCAAAGCTCACTTGATATAGTTTCCCTTATTACTAAACACTTTTGGTCTTTTATCAAATAAAGTAATCGTTCCACAAACCATACAGTTTAACTTCTGTCATTTAGATTCCTTCATGTCCTCAAGCTTATTCTTCTCTAATGCCATCTACAAATTTTGTTAAAACAAGACATCTATAACTTTGCGCTGGCATATTTTGAAGTTGTTATAAGCTCCATCAAACTTCTCCACTTTGAATTTAGTATTCGTCACTATAAACCTTGAGAATGTTGAAGACTTCAAATACTCTCCTAAAGTTGGTTACTAACGTAAAACCAGAAAGCACGAGATTACATAATTCCAAGAAATCTCCTCTCGCTTAATTAAGCATGTAACGCTCCACTTTCCGTAGTGTGGATAGCTGAGCCGTTCGACATCGAATGACAACTCGACAAGCCTCACAGCATTACAGTCACAACACAACAAAATATGTATAACAAATAACAATAAATAATAAAAAAAATTCAACCAAAGTAATAATAAGTTTCTTTTAAATAAATATAACAAAATGTCACTGCAATAAATTTTCTCTAAACAAAGGAAATATCTCAAATAAAACCAAATAACATGTCATATGTACTTATTACATTTTCCTAATATAAAAATAGTCAACTAAAAAAAATTATCACTCTTGTATATATACTTGTTCCTTAAACTATGTCATAGCACTGTTTCTGGTGGATCTACCTCTTGATAAATATTTGCATCTGGTTATGTATAACCAGGATCGTCAGTAAAACAATCCAGTGATAAATAGTAAAATAAAAAACTGACAATAATGTCTCAATATCATGAACAGTCATATGCAAATAAACGGAGAAAGATCTCATATTTTAACGTTTTATGTGGTTATCATTGGTTTTTTTTGTTAATGTCTTTTAATTATGGTATTTAAAAATTTAAGAAAATATAAATTTGGCTGGTCTGAACGCATTCCCGTCTACCCCGGGGAAACCTAACAGTAATATTGATCGAAATCTATCCCGATCCACCCAAAAAATGAAAACAGTAGCACAATTTTGATCGGAGTTTATCCCGATCCTCCCGTATGGGAAACAGTGACAGAACAGCTTGATCGGAGCCTATCTCGATCCTCCCAAAATGGAAAATAGTGGCACACTTATGTCTAGCCATCTAATCCAAATGAACCTTAATTTTTCCCCCAGTCCCAGTATATGTTAGCTCCAATTTAGTCCTTCCACTTAGTTCAATGAATTGGTGATTATCATTGCATTTTAGTATCCAATATATCGCTACGTACAATAGCGATTGACAAGATGGATTATAGTAGGAATGCTAGCTTCAACTAAGAGACATTGATCATGCATCCAGTTATCACATTAATTCACAGACACTAACTATATATGATGTGCCAGCAGCAGCCCACATTTAAAGTTAGTTTGGGAGTCAATTTTGAATTTGAACTATCAGGTAGAAGATCACATAATTGAAATTCACAAGCCATTCATCAAATAATATTGTTAGGAGTATAATCATGGATCGAATCCTAATCTAAGTATATATTAAATCCAATCCTCCAAAGCAGAGGTTTTCTGATAGGAAACTTTGCCGCGCAGGTTATGGACATATAATCCTGAAAATGTCGCAGGTTGGAAAATTGATCAGGTCACACTGTATCTCATTTCAAACATTACATGTATTTTAAAGTCCCTTTAATCTGCACCAAACTTTAAAATTTCAAAGTTACAATAAGAGCTGTGCGAGTAAAAGTTATATATATATATATATATATATATATATATATATATATATATATATATATATATATATATATATATATATATATATATATATATCATGCCCAACCAGGTCGAACATCCTTTCAATGTGCTGAGGCCTGGATTTTCTGCGAGCATAATTATTATTGTTATTATTATTTTTTTTTTTATATAAACCACAATTAAAATGCAGATTTGAAACTATATGGTTCTGATATTATTTTAGAACTCCATTGCACCAAAACTTTAAAAAACTTTAAAGTTAGTGTGAGGGTTGAGAGTAATAATCATATATACTAAGAGATATATTACCTCGTAAACCTTCAGCTGACCATTTATTTCACAAGATCATGAGATAATTAAAACTTTACAATGAACTTACTTCCTAATGTTTTTATAATAAGACATCAAAAGCACTACACTCTAAAATATGATGACCATTCATGCAAAGTAAAGCATTAGTCACGTATCTTATCAATCAGTTAAATGTGTCTTAAAGATGACTTATTTGTCAACTTTTAAGAACAGTCTAAATTAATCATCTAAAGTCACTGGCTCACTTATATGTAGGAAGATATCATATCTCAACGCCTCTTCGGGTTCTGAAATCATTTACACATATTTTGTTACAGTGAGACGAACCATGCAAGTATTCTCAATAGTATGATCTATATAACTAGAGCAACATTAAGTCACGCAAGCTAACATCTTGATCTTGTTAATTTATAATCAGCTTTTACTATTATGAGTCATTGTTTCGGTCAAACTCCTATCTTGTCTGAATAAAAAAAAAATTCTAGCTCTGTGAAGAATTTATGAACAACATTTGAGAACCAGTAGATACAGATATTTTGGGCATAACACAGAAGACATTCGTTCCCATCAATCATCTATTGCAATAATAATAACAATAATAATAATAATAATAAAATAAAGACAGAGATAAACATTAACAATAATCAATATAACCATAAAAGGAATAACCTAGGACAGGCTCTAAATGGGAAACATTGCTTATTATAAGCTCTTGTGTATAAAACATCGATGATACTAAGGAACATCTATCCAAGTTTTTTAATTTTAATTAAATAAACAGTAATATAAAAATAAATATAGTAAATAGCATGTCAAAGTGAGTTAAAACAACTCATTTTTGCATGAATTTTTTCTTTTCTCTCTTTTCTTCTCTTCTTCCTTCTTTTCTCCCTTTCTCTCATACGTGAGAAGATTTTGTTTTTATTTAAGCATAGGAGATTAGATACTTCCTTCTTTTCTCCATTTCTCTCAAGCGTGAGAAGATTTTGTTTTTATTTAAGTATAGGAGATTAGATACTGAACATATGATCATATTATTTGGGAATTCAATAACTACTTCCTAAATAAGGGTAAATCTAAAAATTTGGTTTAGATTCAACCATTTATTTTTCTTTTTTTTATCCTCATCCTGTTAGATATAAATCATATAAAAAAAAAATTTTAACCAAATATTATTTTTAGAAGAAAGTTAAAAATAAATGCGTAATAAAGAAAACAAATGGTTGTTACAAAGCAGGCCCTCTGAATTATGCAATTCTACTGGTGTTCTATCTGTTTGTATTTCACGGTGAATACCGCTACAGGCCTTTTGATTTCTCACCATTATCATGATCTCATCTTTATCAGTCTTCTAGCTCGTATTCTGGCCCACGCTTCCGCTGGCTTTTTCTCCTAAAGGCCCTGCCGCTCTGCAGCCTGATTCAGAAACCTCGACAACAGGCATATTTCTCCAAACCCTAGCCATACAATATCTCAAGTTGCTCATAGAATAATATCATGCATATTGCTTAACTGCTCAATTAACACTTGTCTATTAAAATGGTGCTCCAACAAATACTAAGACAGCAGATCACGAGACCCCCAGGAACTGCGAAAATTCTCACCTTGCAGCAGTGCATTAACAGTCCTTGATCTGTAAAAGAGAAGCATTGGGGGATGGAGAGGGCAAGTACAAGGTCCAATCACACACGCTGCATGTCTGCACACACCCGCCATGTGAACATACAGCGAATGCAGCTGCCCCCAGCGCCAACTTTTTCATCGCTTTCCTTTCCTGTAATCATGACCAAATGCTCCGGGCTCTGTGCGACAGCTTCACAAACCAGTGAAATCTCAAGACGCAGCTCGCAAAGAAAAGAGAAGTGCTAGATTAGACTGCAGCTTCTCTCTCATCCACAAATAACGGGAGTTCCTAAAGAAGCACACCATTTTTCTTAGACAGATCAACTTTTCAACTTAAAGTCCGAATGAAAAAAAATTATTTATTATATTCATTAGGAGAAGTGGGTTGCTCCTTTGAAACTCTCCAAACAACCAACTCTCACTATATAATTCCGTACTAAGAGAAGTGCTAGATTAGACTGTAGCTTCTCTCTCATCCACAAACAACGGGAGTTTTCAAAGAAGCACACTATTTTTTTTTTTCCAATAAACCTACTTTCTAGCTGAAAGTCCAAAGGAAAAATAAATATCTAATGGGTTTGCTGGGAAAAGTGGTGTGTCCCTTGCGAAACTCCCCAGACAACCAACTCTCACTATATTGCTCCGTACTAAGAGAAGTGCTAGATTAGACTGCAGCGCTCTCTCATCCACAAACAACAAACTCTCACTATATTACTACGTACTACACGATACAGCCGCAGTAGTGTCAAGATATGTTGGAGAGATTGTTAAGGTTTACGTAACGAGTATATTGCCTGCGTACACGCTTATATATATGATGCGTGTGGGAGTGGGCAAATGCAATTCTGCATGCAACGCAAGCTAGCTAGCTATCATGACACACACATATATATAAAAAGAGAGAGAGAGAGAGAGAGGAGATTCCAGTGCTGAGTTGTGATTGATCTGAGTTGTGATTGATCGATGGAGAGGACGAGCCGTCGACGATACCATTGTTCCTTGGGCTTGTTGTTATGTGTTGTGGGAGTTGCGAGGTGTATGCTGATGAGCTTGAGCTTGATATGCGTGCACATGAGTTGTGATGTGTGTAGGTCATTTCGTTGTTTAATTTGTACAATGGATTGGCATTGGCATGATGGTTCCTCTTCCTTAATTCTTAGGTGGATGATGGATCTCTCCCAAGGATCAAGGGCAAGGCCGATGGAAAAGGGGCCTAGAGATTTGGTTTTAGCTAGCTAGGGGCGGCCAGATTGGCGTTAGGTGAACTTGTCCTGTTAAGTTAGAGTCTAGCTGGGGCTTTTGGGATTTGGCTTCCTAAGGTTTCAAGTGGCCACTAGTCATTGAAGAAACTATCATTTGCTCTTCTCTTGGGAGGGAGGAACATCGGTCCATGAGTAGCTAGCTAGGGCTTTTGGGGTTTGGCTTGCTAAGATTTCAAGTGGCCACAAGTCATGAAGAAACTATCAAATGCTCTTGGAAGGGATGAATATCAGTCGATTTCTTCGACTCGGTTTTTATCAGCTTTTATAAAATCAAGTCAGAATCGAACTGAACTAATTCAGTTCGGTTCGATTTAATTTGATTAGACTATTCAGTTCCAAATTTTTGAATAAAACTTATTAAAAAATTATAATTTTAATCTTTTTTATAATATATCTCTTCAAGTTATATATATATATATATATATATATATATATATATATATATATATGAATAATGAAAATGAGTCATAGATTCACATAAGTTATCTGAGTTGCACCTTGGTCCTACTATCTCTAATATTTAAAAAAAAAAAAATTGAATTATGATCTCGATCTCTTAGGGATCACTCATACCCAATTTCTTGGATTTTAATTTGTATTTTGTCTTTCATTAAATAAATACAAAATTAACGATTTTTAATAAATACAATATTTTATAACCAGTTGATGAAAGTAAAAAAAAAATTGAAGGAAAAAAATTTCAAAACCTATGAAATTTGATTCTGAAAAAGGTAAGGAGGTAAATATCATAATCCTTAAAAAATTCAAAAAAAAATAATGTGACTATTACTTTATTGCCGCTACTTATATAACTTACTTAAGCTAGTGAGCTAGTGGTTTATATATAGTAATTTCATATATATATATAGAGAGAGAGAGAGATGCAGTTTGTTTCCACTATTTCTCATTGTCTCGACCCTTTAGGGTTCATACATATCCAATTTATTGGGTTTTAGTTTTGATTTAGTTCTCCATTGCATTGATACAGAACTAACAATTTTCAATTAATAAAATTTTTTGTATTAACTTGATAAAAGAATAAATGAATTCCAAAATTTATAAAATTTAATTTTAAAGCATTTAAGGAGGTATAAATCCTAATTTTAAAAAAATTTGAAAAAAAATCATTAAATCATTATATTATTACCGCTAGTTTATGTAAGTTTTTCTAAACTAACGGCTCACCTAAAGTAATCCCACACACATACGCACACATGAAAAAAATGTACCTAAGATAACGTCAAATAGAATGTTGGCTATCGGCTTAGACATTTTCGTCAAAATATGACATAGCCTATATTCGATCATCACCTTAGGTCTTCTCATAAGCCCCCTTTTCAGTCAAAAAATATTTTGAAAGCCACAGGTTAGTGCTAAGGAGGAAGTTACTTTGTGGGGAATGTCATGTTGGTTTCATATTGGGTAAAGCCTCTTTTCCACCAATCTCGCCATATATCTATCAATACTATCATCTAAATATCATTTAACTTGAAACAACCACTTGCGATCTACAATATTGGAACCAGTAAGAGGTGAGAATAAATCACAGGTTTTGTGACGCATTAGAGTCTTGAGCTCGTGCGACATTGCATTACACCAATAAGGAGCCAATTTTGCCCAACTCACATAAGTTGGCTCAATTAAAGGAGGGAAGGAATGTTTATTGACTAGGAAATATGTTTCGAAATATATATATTATTCATTGTCCTACCAGTCATGGGATGAGTTTGGGTATTTGGAGGAGTATTATTTCGGTAGTGACCATGATATTCAGGTAAGAGTTGGGTACTTAGTGGCTCTCTAGATTAGTAGTGGAGGTTCGGTTTTAGAACAGTATGGAGGTGTATCAATGGAAGAATGAACCATAATTGTCGAATAAAGAATTTCTAAAAAAGATTAAAAAGGAGATGATACAATAGCTGGAGACTGTGAGTGTTAGGTCTATACATTGCACTGATTGCATTGGCGTCGACTGGTGCGTCGTCCTAGATGGCAGAGTTGGTGAGATGAGCTCGACATACGGGAACTTTTATTTGTCACATAGTAGCTTGGGGTTCCCTGTTTCAATGATTGTGTTCTAAAAAGGAAAAGATTGGCAAATGGAATATTACATGTGTGGATAGGTAGGCATAGTGGATTTGAAGGTCATTATTAAAGATAGGCCTTTTGCAATAGGCAGTAATCCCAAAACGCACTTGGTTGAGATTTTGTGTTTCAATTTGTTATGTTGTAAAGTTTAGTGTAAGGATAGCATAAACATCTAAACTAGCAAAATTTCAAGTAATTCATGGTCTGACAAAAAAAGTCTTAAATTGACGTAAAGCTTGTAGCAGAGTAGTGGGTATATCTTGATAAACTATATATCTGTTTCGAAGGCATAGGGCCAGTAAGATGGTGGTAGAAAAGTATCAATGAGAAGAGAAAAATCAATTTCAACTATGTGATGATGACAATGCTTAGACACACCATTTTGTTGAGTTGTGTAAGGTACAGCAATATAGTGACTGATCCGAGTAATAATATTTTAATACAGTATATTCTTCCAATTTTCTAAGTAAATAGATTAAATCTATTTGCAACAAGATGCTTAAGATGTGGGAAAGTTTGACTGATATTTGTTTTATATACATGTGATAAAATCAAATATACTTGATATAATATTCACGAAAATTAAATAATATTTTGATCCGTCAATAGGGTGAGTATCGGTAGGTTCGGTTCGGTTTTTTGAAAAAAAACCAACCAAAAATATAACCTAACATATAAAACCGAAACCGAATCGATCGAAAAAAAGTGAAAATCGAAAACCGAACCGAATTTTCGGTTTGGTTCGGTTCGGTTCGGTTTTCGATTTTTAGGGTTTGAAACTAATTAGGTGATAAACGCGTGTTTTTTATAGGAAAAATAATAATTTTCTTTCTATTTTTTTCTTTTTCTACCTATTAAAATAACAATCACATGTTTTTCATTAAAAATTTAAAAGAAAAACATATTGAAAATAAATCAAAGAAAAAAAATAAGCTACAATTCTAAAAGTTCGGTTTTTTCGATCGGTTTCGGTTGGAGCTAAAGCCACCGAAACCTGTAAATAATTTCAGTTTTTAAACCGAACCGAAAACCGAATAAACCGAACCGACCGGTTCGATTCGGTTTTTTCGGTTCTATGCTCAGCCCTATCCGTCAATACCAATAATCTTGTAGGAGCCCTAGATATCAATATAAATTAATTTAAGTGGAGCATGACTAATAGAACTGATGGGACCAAAGGGTTATTGATAAGTTTTATTGAGAGAATATGAAGTGCACAAAGTTGATAGGCATGATACTGAAACTAGGTGAGAAATGATAAAATGAGACTGATGCCCCAACTTTTTGTGCCAACATCAATAGATTACAGTTATTAACATATGCAGTAGCCTTTCTGGATAATGATTACAAAATTGCAAGTAAAGATGGACTCCGTTCTCATGTTCTCCGTATAAGATAATTGCCTCAATAAACTCTGATCTTTCATAAGGAAATAATTAGGATGAAAATCAATACATATATTATTTTGTTTAATAAAATGATGCGTAGGCACTAGATTTTTTTTTTTTTTTTTTTTTTGAAACGTAAAATATGTTGCGTAAATAAAAAATATGGGTGGAGTATTTACGTTCAAGAGATTCAACATATGAAATAGGCAAAGCTAAACCATCACCTATTACTATTTCATCTGTACCGTTGTACTTGAAATTGATGTGGTAGGGTTAGAATGGTGAGTAGTGATATTGTGAGAGGTATAATAATCGACAAGCCAACGAGTATCCTTAGTTCTAATATTACTAGCACAATTAGCAACCATGGTATTGTTGATAAGTTGGGGTACTATTTGACTTTATGGCCTAAAGCATTACGGTCTTCGCAGCTGAATGTAGTGAACAGCTGTTAATTTGAGCATGTGTAGTGGAAATCCTTGGACTACTTGTTGAAGCCCAAACCTTTACTAGAATTCCCCTATTCGATTTAGGTTACGCAGAGTAGAAGTATTTTTCTTCTTGCCTGTTAAATTACCAGGGACAATGAGATTTTGAGCGACGGTATCTAGCCAATGGAGGTATGTCTCATAGCCCACAAATAGGTTTGGAGCTCCTCGAAAGTGAAAGTCTCTTTGACACGAATTGGAACTGCAATTTCTTTGAAATCCAAGTCCAATCCTTGCAGGACATTCATAATAATGTCTTCATTGGTAAGCAACCGCGCGAGCTCATGGCAAGTTTCTTAATAGCATAAGGAAGTTAGTAATGCAGCTAGAACCATGTTGGATCATAGCCAATCCTTCTTTCAACTGAATAAGTCTCGTACTGTACTTACTTGCATATAGACAAGTTAGCTTATTCCAAACCTCATGGAATGTCTAAAATTGAGCAATAAATGGTTTGATTTCAGACGAATGAGGAAAGAATCGCATAGAGAATAAACTTATCTTGTCGCGTCCAACAAGTGTTGGAGATGGTTATGGCAACAAAAATGGAGCCATTGATGTCATTCAAGGATGCAGATGGACATTTGAGGATTCTATCAACATACTTTTGCAACTTATAGTCAATTAGCAGTATATCGAATTGAGTATGCAATTGAGGTTAATTTGTTAGAGTGAGTATTGGATACCTGAGAAGCAACATTAATAATATACAATGGAACTGTCTAAGTAGAATGGTTGATATTGGTGAATGGCATGGTGGTGGTGACAAAGATTTCAACCATCAACCATCGTGATCAATGGAAAGATCTCGGTTTATGAAAGAATACACTCAAATGGTACCATATAGAAGATACTAGGTGATGTAGTTAGAACATAATATTTCATTATTTACGTAATATGTACATATTAGATTATCTCAAAATAGTTAAGTATAAAATAAATAAAAATTCTAATTATGATCAATTTTATAGCTTGAATTCTAAAAATCATGAAAGTGTTATATTGTTGTCCTTGCTTTCCAGATTAATATAATTCAATTAATTTAAATATAAAATCATACTGACTTTATTATTTGAATTGCTAAAAATCATACTTGATCGATATTGTAATTTTTTACTAGATTATCTTAAAATTCTATTGTCCAAAGTAATGACTAGAAATTTTTTTTTTTCTTTATATCCCTTAGTAGTAGTAGTTCGTACATGTTATTGCCATGAGGGATTTTTGAGCGAGCAAAAAGCATCATAGGGCAAATATTAGGAATAATTTAATTCATTTCACTAAACCTTTTCAATTTTCCTTCTCATTCAACTAACATAACTCAGTACAAGTTCTAGTAAGTTAAAACTCAAATTAAATTTAAGTTTGCAAGATTTGCTTAGCTAACTTTTGGCTATATAGTCACTTACCACATCCTATACTTTCATGGGAAGTAATCTAGATCACATCAAATTCAAACATCTAAATACACTGTAAATATTGTAATGGTGTTGCTACTTGCGTAGCAACACAACCTGTTACCTTTTGTAGCAAAAATAATATAATTAACATATTATTTTCCTAAGTCTAGATTTTATTAACTTTCACTTTCATCATCCTCTAATGTGTACTCCTCTAATCTCAGGTGATGTCCATCAATCTTAGTCTTGTCCTTAAAAAAAATTGATGTTAATTAACACATGAGCTGATGTGTTCAATTAGTCCAACAAATGGAGTATATAAATGCTTGAAAAGTTGGAATACAGCTAAAATGTCTCCATCATGGCCATGCAATCCACAGTAGAGATTTTGGCAGAGTTTTATTATTCTGGCTAATCTGTTATCTGTCGGTTGCAGGGAACTTAACTGTCCTAATCCCAGGTATCAACTTTTATTTTGCTGAAAGAGACAAACTTAACCTTAACTTAATCTAAAGTACTTATGTTTAAGCATTAACTAAAAACCTCAGAGAGCGAGAGAGAGAGAGAGAGAGAGAGAGAGATGTAAGGGGTGGGGGGAGGGAGGGAAAAAAAATAGAGAGTGGAGATAGAGACAGATGGGGACATTCCCAAGGCCCCACCACTTTGCCCTGCTTTTCTGACTGCAACTTACTCTTTGCACAGCCAACTACTAGTCTTTTAAACCCACCCTCCCTTTTGCAACCTGTACCCTCTTCTGATTCCTTCATCCTCACCAAAGCAACAGGCCAAAGAGAGTGCAGATAAACACTAACACTAGCTAGCTTCAATAATGGTGGAGAGAGAGAGGGACAGGGAACAAAAGAGTGGAGATAGACAGTTGCAGTAAAAATTTTGGTGCACTAAACGAGGCAAGAGAGAGAGAGAGAGAGAGAGGGCGTGCCAGCAAATCACTGGTCTGAGGGAATCAAAACCCCACCACCTAAATGCTAGAC